>CAUYSK010125320.1:0-17864 GCA_963575035.1 Avahi laniger | reverse complement strand
ACCCAAAGGCGCCGCGTCCTGGAGGCTTGGAGGAGGCTTCGCCTAGGCCGGGTGGGGCTGGGCCAGGAGACCAGGCGGCCGGCGGAGTCCGGCCTCGGAGAGGCCGCCGCCATCATCAGGTCACCGAGGTGGGGTTGGCAGAGACGTTCGTCGCTGCTTCTAGGCCTGGGCCTGGCCGGAGGGCAGCCACAGCGAGGGCTCCGGGTGTCTGCAGGGCAGACGTCGCGGCCCATCCCGGGGACCCCCCAGCTCACCCGGAGCTGGAGGGCCTGGAAGGCCTGGAAGGCCCAGAGGGCCCAGCGGGCCCCACGGGAACTCGCCGCTCCGCGTCTCACCGCGCTCTCTGCCGGAACTGACTTGGCAGTTCTCTTGGCGGGCGAGAGAGGAGCGGCACCGGAAGTGCCCTCGCGCTAGGGGCCCGCTAGCCATGGTTCCGGGACTGCAACGTTCCGGCGTGGGGGAGGGTGGGGGATGTAGTCAGATGGGGCCCAGACGCGGGAGGCCTCGGCCTACGTAACGGTAATTGTTACCGGCCTCAGAATTTCCTGAACATATGTATTTATCAATTTTCTTACTCCTCCACTGCTGGATAAGAAGAGGCCAATCTCTCATTCATTCACTCATTCACCACCTATTTGTTGAGCACCTACTACTACTATAAACACTGGGAGTGCAGCAGTGAAGGAAAAAAAAAAACACAGAAAAATTTCTGCCCTCCTGAAATTTACATTCTAGTAGGGAAAACAGACAATAAGCAAGATCTTTTAAATGCATAAAAGGGCAGATAGCAAAAGTGCTATGGAAAAATAAAAAGTAGGGAAGAGGAATATGAAGTGTGCAGTGTGGAGTGTTTTCTATGATGGCCAGGTGACTGTGGAGCAAAGACCTGAAGGAGGTGAAGGAATGAGCCATGGTCGGGGATGTCTGGAAGGGAACAGCCAGTGCAGAGGCCACAAAGCTGAAGCATATGGGCCTGTCCTGTCCCAGGAACAGCAAAGAGGCTGGGGAAGAGAGAAGAGAAAAATGGGAGCCCTGGAAGGGCTTTGAACTGCAGAGTGGAGAAGCTGAAGTGGGGGCAGGCAGAGCAGGGAGACCTGGTAGTAGGCTACTGCAGTCAACCAGGTGAGATATGATAGGGGCTTAGGCCAGGGTGATGCCAGAGGGCAGGAAGTGGTTGAATTTAGTGGGTGATATAAGGTCAAGTCTACAGGATTTGCTCACAGACCAGATGTGAAGTGTGAAAGAGAAAAAATCAAAGACAACTCCAAGACTTTTGGCCTGAACAAATAAAAAAGGGCGCTGCCATTAAGTGAGATGCAAAAGAGCATAAGAAAAGCAGGTTTTGGGGAGACTATCAGGAATTCAGCTTTGGATGTGATAAATTTGAGATGCCTATTTGACATTTAAGGGGAAATGTCAAGTAGACAGTTGGATTTATGAGTCTGGCATTCGGGGAACAGCCTGAACTGGAGATACACATTTGAGAGTCAATAGCATATAGATGTCTTTAAAGCCATGAGGCTGCATGTGAAAACCAGGAGAGGACATAGAGAGAAGAGGTCTGAGCCCTGATCCCTGGGTAACGTTTAGAGGTCAGGATGAGAAGGAACCAGCAAGGGGACTGAGGAGTGATCAGAGTGGTAGGACAACAACCGAAAGAATGTGGTGTCATGGAAGTAAATGCACAAAATGTTTCAAAGGGAACTAATGAATAGCGTCAAACACTGCTGATGGGTCAAGTAAAATAAGGTTGCAAATTGTACTTCCAGCTTTTATAATTAATGCTGTGATGAACATTCTTGTGAATTTCCAAACTTCATGGAGACTTCTGAGTTCCTTTAGGTACAATTCTGAAAATGTAAAGAAAATTCAAAGCATTGGCCTGGGCTTAAGACTCTTGATGCAAACCCAGACAGGATTCCCAGGAGGAAAATCCTACAGCCAGAAAGACTGCTCTGGTGGAAGGTGGGCAGGAGGGGTGGTGAGAAAGCCAGGGGCTCTATTCCACAATGAGATGACAAGGGCCTGAGCTGGGGGAGTGGCTACAGAAGGAGAAAATAGGAGAGGTAAGGCTTTCTAGCATTGCAAATGAAAAAACCACGGGGCTTAATACCTGGAGAGAAGAGGGAGGAGGGGAAGGAGGACCCATGGATCACACAAGGGTTTCAGACACTAGGGCTGAGTTGGGTAGGTGGGTAGCTGGCACATTAACCAAGGCAAGGAGCAGGAGATGCTCCTGGTCCCCTTTCTGAGCTCCCCATCTCCTAAGCAGCTGGTTCCATTTTCCTGGAACCTAAAAATTGTTAACGAACCCACAAGGGGTGTTTAATGTTGTTTGTCAGACAGAAAGTCAATTACTGAGACAATGAGGAGTGTCAAGGAAGAAAGGATTTATTTTAGGAGATGTTTCTATTGGGAGGAAGGAGGTATAAACTGTCTCAAATCCGCCTATCTGATTAACAGGGTCAGGGGTTTTTCTGGAGGTGAAATTAATAATGTACGAGGGGAGTGAGCATCATCATGTATTTGGGGTAGAGAGTAGGACATGCAAGTGTAGTGAGAAATCATGTTAATACATACATCCTATGATCAAAAAATTGCAGATAAGTCTCTTTCGGGGTGGGGATTTTAGTATCATAATGAGTTAGGGGTTAATATTAGTCATTTTTTTAGTCTTGTGTGTAGGCTCAGTGGGTTCTTGGGTATGATCTGTGGTGGGGTATTGCTTATCTTGTCTTTTCTGGACAAATAGGTGGTGTAAGGCTTTGTAGTTATCTCATGACTGTAAGGAGGCTCTGCCATTTCTGGGAAAGAAACTCAAAAGGGAATGTATCAGTGTAACAGAAAGTTACAAAGTTCTGGTCAGTAAATCTTACTGGCTTAGGGACTCAAAACATAAGAAAATTACAAAAAAAAGATCTATAAAAAAAGGTTGTCTTGTTTATGGAGCTGGTTACAAGGTGATGATGATGACAGACGTGTACCTCCTGCTTTCAACTTGATATCTCTGTGTGAATGTTCCAACAGTATTGTAAACTCTTGTGCATACAGAACTCTTGGTAATTCCCAGAGCCTGCCCTTCCCCAAGTCAGTAAATGGCAGTGGCATCCACCCTGTTCCCAAATAAAAAATGAGGCATCTTCCTTAATTTCCCTTTCTCTCACTCCCCACACCCCAACCATCCCCAGCCCTAAATGTGCTGTCCATTACAGTAGCCTCTAGCTACATGAGGCTATTTACATTTTAATTCCTTAGAATGACGTGACATTAAAAATTTAATTCTTCATCCTGAGCACTAGCCACATTCCAAGTGCTCGAGAGAGCCACAGGTGGCTAGTGCCTGCCATGTGAGCACAGATACGGAATGTTCCCACCATCCCAGAAAGTCCTGTTGGATAGCGCTGATCCATAACTAAGTCCAAACCAGCACCATCTTTCATCTGGATGACTCTAATAGCCCCCTAATTGTTGTTCTGGCGGTTTTCAATGCTCCCCCTTTCTAATCCATTCTTCCTACAGAAGCCAGAGTTAACTTTAATCAGAAATCAGATCTTGTTACTCTCCCACTGAAATCTTGGTGGCTTTTCATCATATGTAGAACAAAATCCAGACTCCTTGCCATGTCTACGGCCCTCCATGACCTGCCCTCTGCCTCCCTCATGCCTCATCTTGAGCCACTCTCTCCCTCTCTCGTCACATCCCAGCTGCACTGGCCTTGCTATTCCTTCCACTCTCTGAGCTCTTCTCTGCCTCAGGGCCTTTCCACATGCCCTCTGGCTAGAAGGCTCTTCACCTGGCTCTTGACAAGACTAAGTTTCTTCTCATTCTATAGATCTCAACTCCAATGTTATTTTCTTCAGACAGCCTTTCCTGACCTCCCTGAGGTCAGGAAAATAGGGTGATCACATCACCCTATTTATTTCCTTCCTTCTTTCATCACAAAATCTCATTATCTTGTTAATAGTAATGAACATTTCTGTACACTTCTTATATGCAAGGCACCGTACCAAGGACTTGGTTTTATATGCTTCACTTTATCTATGAATTTACGAATTTATTTTCTGTTCTGGTTTTCCCCTATGTCCCTGGCACCCAGCACAGTGCCTGATGTGCAGTAGGCATTAATAATTGTTTCAAAAAAAAAATGAATGAATTAATTGAGCACATACTATAGGCCAGGCGCTATGCCAAGCACTTTACATATATTGTCTCATTTAATTTGCACAGCAATCCTGCGCAAAGTAGTTACTATTACTATCCTCCTTTTACAGATGAGGGTCTACTTAACTTGTCTAGTTCTCAGGAAAAACTAGGATTTTAATCCAAGTCATCTGACACGTGTGCTCCCTGGGAAGGCACTATAGGGGATTTAGATGTCTGAGCACACACTAGCCTGCAGCCACCCACAGCTCAGACTAGAAGCAGGGAAACTAAAGGACTCCGTTCTCGAAAGGCTTTCTATTTCAGATCGGAGATTCAGGGCATCACTGCTCAATCAGGAGGCAGATTCAGGGCCTGGATGAGAACTCAGGCTTGGGCAGAGTCAGGAAAGCTAAATGCTCCAATTCAATTCTGCGCATCCTCAGCGAGGCTGGGGGTTTGGGCCCAGAGACCCCAGACAAGATCCTGAGGGTTACACCCGTCTGACTGCTGAATATGCTATATCCTTCTGCCTGACCCGGATCAAGGATGAAACAGGGAAAAAAAGGTAAAAATGAGCCTCACTAATATTTGTCCTTGGGAAATATCACATGTCAGGCCTATGACACAGAATGTTGTTATATTAGGCCAAAGTCTTCAAGCTCATTATCAAGAAGGGTGCTGAGCTGCAAGCCACCACACAGCTCGTTTGGAAACAAATGCAGTGCAACATCCATACCCTCCCGGGTCTGGGTGTGCAGTTCCACCATTATCAACATCATCGTGCATCTGCACTGTAGCAGATCTGATTGGCACTGGTGCCCTGGAAACGGGTTATGTGTGGGTGTGTCCCAGAAGCTGCTCATAATCCTCATCATTATTATTGTTGCTTGAATTTGGGACTTGGTTCCGCCTAATACAGAATTTCTCAAACTTGAATGGTTCCTAAATCAAATTAACAATTTCCTCCCTATCTCTGTGCCACAATGTCTTTATCCATTCAGGTTACTATAACAAAATACTATCAGCTGGATAGCTTATAAACAACAGAAATTTATTTCTCAGTCTGGAGGCTGGGAAGTCAAAGATCAAGGAACCGGCAGATTCAGTGTCTGTTGAGGGCCCAATTTCTGGTTCATAAGTGGTGACTTCTTGCTGTGTCCTCACAGGGAGAAAGGGACTGAGTGTTCTCTCTTGGGCCTCTTTTATAAGGGCACTAATCCCATTCATGAAGGCTCTGCCCCCATGATCTAATCCTCTCCCAAATGCCCCACTTCTTAATACTGGCACCTTGATTTCAACATATGAATTGGGGGTGGGGACACAAACATTCAGACTGTAGCACACCAGTACCTGTTTTTACTTAATACCTCTCTAGGAATTGATTCACTTAGCACAACCACAACTGCAGCTATATGACCTTGTCCCCAGCACTACCTGTGAAATCACCAAGTTGATAAGCTAGTTTTCCACACATATATTAAAGTAAACCTAAAACTCTTTAAAAAATGTTCCTCTGGGTTCCACTCGAAATCATCTCAGTGCAACCAGCAGGACCCAAGCCACACTTGGCAAAGCAATCGATGTCAAAGGGATAGAGGAGACAGCCCGAAAGAGCTCCCAATGGCCAAAGCTGAAACGATTTGATCAATGAAATGATTAACATAGTATTAGAATATAGCCCAAAGTATAAACTAAATATCCATGAGTCCTTACTGTTATAAATGATTGAATAAACAAAGGGGGAGAAGAGACAAATCATCTTTAAAGAAGAAATCTAAGTTATTTATGTAGATACATCCCCTTCCATGGTGTGGAGCTTAATTCCCCCCTTGAGTGTGGGCTGCACTTAGTGACTTGCTTCCAAAGAGTAGAAAGGGAAGACAAACAAATAACTTCACAGGGTAGAAACCTGGTGAACACCACCTTTGCCAGGTAGTCAGGGTGATGAAATCATGTGGATGACATGTAGCCCTAATAGGATGTGATGAGAAGAGCACTTTACCTTTACGGTGTCCTTCCTCCAAACCCTAACCCCAGTCTAACCATAAGAAAAACATCAGATGAACCCAAATTGAGAGACATTCTATAAAACACCTGACCAGTACTCCTCAAAATTGCCAACGTCATGAAAAAGAAGAAAAGCCTGAGAAATTGTCACAGGCCAGAGGAGACTAAGGAGACATGGTGAGTAAATGTGGTATCGTGGAAGGGACCCAAGAACAGAAAACATGTCTTAGTGGAAAAGCTAGGAAATCCAAATAAAGTGTAGAGCTTAGTTAATAATAGGAATGTACCAATGTTGGTTTCTCAGTTGTGCCAAATGCCATAGTAATAATATAAGATATTAGCAGTAGGGGAAACTGAGCGAAGGGTAGACAGGAACTCTCTCTACTATGGGTGTGATGGTTAATTTTATGTGTCAACTTGGAGGGTGGTTTTGGATGAGATCAACATTGAAATTATTGAACTTTGGGTAAAGCAGATTGCCCTCCATAATATGGGTGGGCCTCATCTGATCAGTCGAAGGCCTGAATAGAACAGAAAGACTGGCTTCCCTAAGCAAGAAGGAATTCCCCAGCAAACTGCCCTCAAACTCCAGCTGTACTGTCACCTCTCTTAGGTCATCAGCCTCCCATCCACTGTGGATTTGGACTTGCCAGACTCCATAATCAGGTGAGCCAATCCTTTATAATAAATCTCTTTTTAAATATATATATATATATAAATCTCTTTATATATATTTATATATACACACACACGTATATATTATACATCCTATTGATTCTGTTTCTCTGGAGAACCCTGACTAATACAATGGGAAATTTCTGTACTCTAAATCAAAGGCTTACATTTATTTTCTGTATATATAAAATTATCTTAAAATAATAAGTTTATTTTTAAAAGAGAGAGGGGAAAAAAAGAGGCATGAATTTCAAAGTCATGTAGACCTGTGTATTTGTTTCCTGTGGGTGCCAGAACAAATGACCACAAACCTGGTAGCTTAAAATAACAGAAACTTAGTCTCTCATACTTCTGGAGGCCATAAATTCAACATTAGTCTCACTGGGCTGAAGTCAATGTGTTGGCAGGGCTGTATTCCCTCCAGGCACTCTAAGGAAGAATCTGTTCTTGCCTCTACCAACTTCTTTCTGGTGGCTGCCAGCAACCCTTGGCTTGTGGCTGCATGGCTCTGCCACCATGTCATGTTGCTTCTTCCTTTTCTGTGTGTATCTATCCAATCTCCCCTTCCCTCTGTCTTATAAGCATATGCATGATGGCACTTAGGGCCCACTTGGATAATCCTGGATGATCTCTTCATCTCAACATTCTTAACTTAATCACATCTGCAAAAATCCTTTTCTCAAATAAGGTAACATTTACAGACAGGTTCCAGAGATTAGGACTTGATATCTTTGGATGGTCATTATTTAGCCTACTAAAACCTGGCTGTGTGAAAGTTAGGACTTCTATAGTATCAAAAAACCCCCTCTATAATTGAAAATAAAAACTACATTACCTATTTTTTAAAAAAAAAATGTTCATCTGGGTTCCACCTGAAATCATTTTGGTGTGACCATTGGGACCCAAGACACACTTTGCGAAACTGTTGGTGACTGGTGTTAGAAGTCAGACAGTTCTACATCCAAATCTGGCTCCACCACACACCAGCTTGTGACCTTGGTTAAGTCAACACACTCCTTGAAGGGTATCTCCTCATCTGTACAAGAGGATGCTAGCCCTGCCTCAGAGGAACGCTGTCAGAACTCCTGTAGACCTGCAGATACATAACAGAGTCAACATTCTCTTCCTTCCCCCTCCATGTTATAGAGTTTGTTACACTTCACAAAGTATTTTCTACATATGATAACATTTGATCTCCATAAAATTTCATCCTGTGAGATAAAGCCAAAGTTTTACTTTTCAGTATTACAATGGAGAAGCTGAGACTCCACGTCAATGGACTTGGCTAACTTCACCTAACTAGAGGACTAGAGACCTGGATGTCTGGGGACACAGCAGGGACAAAGAGGCAGTTGCCCCTTTAGATGGGGCAGTTTTGCCGATCTGGTTATTTGACTCCTTCTCATGACTTTTGTTACCTTTCTGGCCCCTTTAGGCATTTGGGTTTACAACTCATGATAAGTTTCTAACTCTGGTTCATGCTGCTAGAACTTGATTATAGACTTTTGGACTTTAAGCCATACTCATGGGGTTCCCCAGTGACAGCCCACCCAGTTTTCCAGTGGCCTCTTGGCTTTCCCTTCTCTGAAGACTGTGAGACAGACCCATAGTATGTCCCCGGATTTGGGTTTGGCTAGGTTCTAGGTTCTGATAGCACCCTATTCTGAATCCTCAAGGCAGAGACTCCTATAGGACCCTCCTGCTTCAGGGTCCAGCATAGGGCTGGGTGTCCCGAAGCAGATCTGAGAGGGGGTTAATGCTGGGCTCTCAGGAGATCATAAGGAGAGGCCAGACGGTGTGTTGAGGGCTCACATGCCAACATGTCAGGAGTCAGACTGCCTGGGGTCCAATCCTGGTTCCTGCACCTCACGGCCCCTGACCCTGGGCAAGTCACCAAACCCCTTTGTGTCTGTTTCCTTATCTGTAAAAAGGAAATCATTTTAGAACCTCAAAGGAATACTGTGAGGCTCAATACATAAAGCTTTCATTACAGTGCTTGGTATAAGGTGAGTACTCGCCCTTGTCATTATTAAGCTAGAGTCCCCTAATCATATCACGGCATGGGCTGTTCTCTCTTCTGGATATGCCCTCTCTGCCTAGAGAGATTTGATTTCTCCTGAGGGGCGGTGCAGGGTCAGGGGAGCAACTGGGGATCTGTAGGGTCTGGGTCTCTGGTCTCTGTCACCTTTTGCTGTGTAGCCTTATACGAGTCGTTCCCAGCCTCTCAATCATCCCCACCTGTACAAGGGGATGATAAAGTGCCCATCCCACAGCGGGACTCTGCCGTTGCGCCCTACCGAACCTATGGGCTATTTCTAGAAAGTCCGCCCCCAAGGCCAGGACGTCCACGCGGCAGGCGCCGGGAGGCCCAGGGAGGGAAAGGCAGGACTTGAGGCCAGCGACCCGGCCACGACTGCCATGGCAACGCCGGGAGGCTGTAGGGCAGGGGTTTGGGACGTGGAAGGCGAGGCGGACCCGCCTGGAATGACGAGGCCCTTCCCTGGAACGTGCTTCCGGCCCAGGGAGAGGCCCCGCCTCCAGCCGAGGCTCCGCCCAGAACAAGGCCCGCGCGGGCCCCACAACGACGCTCTCCCTCGCTCCATCCCTGCCTGACCCGCGTCACCTGAGCGACCTGAGCGACCGTCTGACTGACCAAAGACGCCACCACTGCTTGATAATCCGAGTGTGTCTGGCTATGTCTGACTGAACACAGATTTCATGGGCGCCTGACAGACCAAGTCTGCTGGATCTGTCTGCCTGACCGCCCCTGACTGACTGGCTACGCTCACCCGGCTGACTGCTTCTGGGCCCAACGACGTGTGTCTGACTGAGGCGGCCTAACGGCCACCGGCTGACCACACTCCATCTGTGCTTGACAAGCTGTGTCTGCCTGACCACCGCTTACTGCCCGCGCCCGCCTGGGCCAGCGGCTTGACCACATCTCTGCCGGGCGGGCGGATCCCGACGACCCTGGGCCTGCATGCCCTGCTGGCTCCAGGGGACTACACGCCCTCGAGGTGTCGGGAGGTCCGGGGAGCGCCCCTGTTGTCCACATCTGTCCACATCTACCCGACGCTGCCGAGTCTGCGTGGCCGGCTGACTCCGACCACAGCCGAGTCAGGGGGTTCGGAAGAACTGAGTGGCCTGACCGTCCCTCCCTGACCACCTCCGTCTTACTCGGCTTGACTGACCCCAGCATCTGCGTCTGAGGCCACCAGCCTGGCCGACAGGACAGCTGGCCACCGCTGGCTGCATCTGTCTTCCGCGCAATAGCCACTCAGTAAACGCGTGAATCAGACTGCCCGCCTGGAGTGCGGCTGACCGGCTGCATCGGACTAACTGACAGCCACTTTCACTCCAGTTACCCCACGATGGCTTCTGAGGTGTTGCTCGTCCAGGCATCTGGGCCTGGACATCTTCAGCTACAAGTCTGGGCCTTCGGAGGCCCCAAACAAGAGCACCAGCAAGGAAGGGTGCCCAGGACAGGCCGAGGGGCTGCAGGCAGCAGGGGGAGGACTTGGGCCCTGGTGAAGAATGCCTTCTGCTCTGGGAAGAGTTGCTGCATACCAGAATAAGGGGGAAGGAAATACTGGTTAGCGGGAGTTATTTATTTATTTACTCACTGTAACCTGGGCTCACGTGATCCTTCTGCCTCAGTCCCTGAGCAGCTGGGACTACAGGTGTGCACCACCATGCCCGGTTAATTAAAAAGTTTTTTTTTTTTTTTTGGGAAACAGGGTCTCCTTATGTCACCCAGGCTGGTCTCAAACTCCTGACCACGAGTGATCCTCCTGCCTTGGCCTTCCAAAGTGCTGGGACTACAGGTGTGAGCCACTGTGCAGGGCTAGGATTTTTTTTTTTGAAACAGTCTCGCTCTGTTGCCTGGGCTAGAGTGTCAGCCTAGCTCACAGGCAACCTCAAACTCCTGGGCTCAAGTGATCCTCCTGCGTCAGCCTCCCAAGTAGCTGGGACTACAGGCATGCAGCCACTGCACCTGGCCCGGGATTTTTTTTTTTTTTAAGCAAGCATGTCAATTGCATTGGTATGCTATGAGTTATAGCTATTGCTATCAATAATAATAAAATGAGAGCATTGAACTAGTTTATCTCAAATGAGCTCTAGCATGCTTAGATGTTGTCTATGCATTAATAACAGGGGCCTGGCTGCCTCATTGATTTCATTATAAGCCAAGGGAGGAATGGGAGGAAATTAATGGCTTCACTCCCAAGGGCTCTCACAGCATGAATTTGGCTCTCAGCCAGTGTGGGCAGTGGGATTTCCCAGGGGAGGGGACTCCCAGGGGGCTGGAAAAAGAGGCAGCACCAAGATGCATGGAGCACTTTTAATTCATTTATTTCTTCCTTCAACAAGTATTTATTGAATACCATGTGCCAAGCACCATGTTAGACTCTCACCCTGTCCTCATGGAGCATAGACTCATGGGCTCCAGGAAGCCTTCCTGTGTCCCTCAACCCTGGTCCCATCAAAGCCAAGTGCTGAGTACCAACTCCTTTCTTTCTGGGCTATCTGGACAGCTATAGTGGGAGAACTAGCAGAGTACAGTGGTTCTCAAAGTGTGGTCCTTGAACAAGAAGTGTCAGGACCACCTGGGAACATACTAAAATACAAATTTTCATGCCCCAATATAGATGAACTGAATCAGAAACTCTTAGGGTAGAGCACAGTAATCTATGTTTTAATAAGCCCTCCAGGTGATGTTAAAGTGTGAGAACCACTGGTAGAGTGCTTGAGTCTGGTGGCTCTGGTGTCAGACGGTCCATATTGGAATCTCAACTCTATTATATAAGAGCTGTGTGATTTTGACGAAGTCATTGAATCATTTTGTGCCTCAATTTTCTCATTTGCATAATTGGTATAATTATGATTGCCTTTAACTATTGTTAAATATTAAATCGTATAAAGAGCTTAGCATGTAATTTCAATTCTAGGGATGTATACTGTGGACATACTCTTGTATGTGCTGAATGATATATACAAAGGATATTCTTTGATGTATATAATAGAAAAGAAACACACTACATATAAATTAGTAGAGAACTGATTTAAAAAAAAGTCATGGTCCTGGCTGGGTGCAGTGGCTCATGCCTATAGTCCTAGCACTTTGGGAGGCTGAGCCGGGAGGATTGCTTGAGGCCAGGAGTTTGAGAACAGCCTGAATAATATAGTGAGACTCCCTTGCTACAAAAATATTTAAAAATTAGTTGAGCATGGTGGCGTGTGTCTGTAGACCCAGCTACTGAGGAGGATGAGGCAGGAGGATCTCTTGAGCCCAGGAAATTAAGGTTGCAGTGAGATATGATGACGCCAGTGCACTCTAGCCCAAGCAACAGAGTGAAACCCTGTCTCTAAATAAATAAATAATCATGATCCTGTCATAGAAAGAATGAGGCAGCTCTTATATACTCATATGAAAAGATCTCCAGAATTTCCAAGTTAAAAAACAAGGTGCAGAACAGTGTTCTTGTATGTTCCCATTTCTGTAAAGAAAAAGAATCTTTATAGAATCTTTATACAGGTATAGGTTCATATATGCATAGATTATCTCCGAAAGGATACTCAAGAAACTGGTAAGAATGGAAGAAGAAATGGGCGGCCAGAAATAGGCGAAAGAGGGAAACTTATTTTTACCATACATATGTCCTTTTATGACTTTTAAATTTCACAGTGTGTGTATGCATTTCCTAGTCACAAGAACGAAGTTTTAAAAAAGGGAGGAGTACTTGGCACAGTGCCTGGCAGCAGCAGCAGTGGTGGTGATGGCCATTCAGCAGCTCTGGGCAGATGACTCACTGCAGAAATGCATCAAAGATACCTGGGGTTTGGCTACTACCTTCAGACTGTGTTCCCAGCTTCTCTATCTCCCCTCTTCATTCTATATAGTCCGTGTTTCCCCAACAGAGAGTCCTTGCATTTTAGAGATGGAAGAGGCTTCAAGATTCTCTAGGGTAATGCTTTTATTTTAAAGATGAAGAAACTAAGCCCCAGAGTGATGTCATAACCAGCCAAAGGTTATCCAGAGGATTAGGGCTAAATATAGGGCCTCTTTCACACCCTTCTAAGACTAAGCTTTCTAAAATTCTGTCTTCACCATCACTGCTCTCCCTATGACTCCTTGACCTGGCTGTTAAAACTAGTCATAGTTTAACTCCCAATCAAACTCTCCAGCCTTATTTTCCACCCTTTCCTCTGTGAATTCTCTACCCTAGCAGATAGGTCTCTTCATTGACCCCAAATGCTCCTGCTTTCCAGATGCTACACCTTGTCAGTGCTGTGCCCTCTGCCTGAAATGCCTTTCTCCTGCCTTTTCATTTGTGGAAATTACACCTAAACATGGCGGCTAAACTTAAATTATACTTCCTCCAAAAAGTCTTCCCTGATTATTCCAGCTCACAGAGCTCTCTCCTTCCTCTGAACTAATTAAAAAATTTCTTGTAAAACTCCTGCTCCTTAAGAAGGGTATACGATGGTTGTCTGCTCCCTGGGCAATGGATAGAGCCAGTTTCTCATCCCTGATTCTCCATTTCTGTAGCTATGAAATTGGGCCAATGAATTTAGCCCTCCTCATTGTCCCAGGGAAGTTCTGGGTGAGGATGCCACTGAGTCCGCCTGGAGCCAGGAGCCAGTCTGCAGAAACTGCTGGGCCTTGTTCCTACCCTGATGTTTACTTGGCCCGGAGGCCCAGTGTGATGAAATTCAGCCCTGTTGCCGAGCACCTTGGGAGGCCTCTCTCCAGGGTCCCTCTGTGCTCAGACAGTGGCCCTTTGTGGAGCAGAGGAGCAGACTGAAAGCGGAGCTGCTGGAAACCCTTTCCTTCCCCCTGCCTCCAGCAGCCTCCAGCCGCCTCCTCAGGCAGCCACAGACCATCCTGTGCCTGGGTGGCCTCTGCTTTAAGTCCATGGCTGGGGCTGGCAGGGTGAGGTGGGCCTCTAGGCAGCCAGCACTTCCTGAGATTCCAGTTCCTGCTGAACCACTGACTTGCTGGGTCAATAGCTAGTTGAGTCATTAGCCTCAGTTTCCCAGCTGCAAAATCATGGAGGCAGAGTAGATGAATGGCAAGGATTTTTGCAGTTCTAATTTTTACCAATTCTTTTTTTTTTTTTTTGAGACAGAGTCTCACGAGGTCGCTCCAGGTAGAGTACATTGGCATCATCGGAGCTTGCTGCAACTTAAAACTCCTGGGCTCAAACATTTCTCCTGCTCGTCCTCCGGAATAGCTGGGACTATAGACACTTGCCTCAGCAGCAGGCTAATTTTTGGGCCTGGCTAATTTTTCTATTTTTAGTAGAGATGGAGTCTCACTGTTGCTCAGGCTGGTCTCGAACTCCTGAGCTCAACTAATTCTCCCTTCTCGACCTCCCAGCATTCTAGAATTACAGGCATTAGCCACCACACCTGCCTGGCCTTTCCCAGTTCTTTGATCAGAGGAAGGAAAGGGAAGAGCTGGGGATAGTTTGGAGGTAGGTAATGGCATGATGTTCCCCATCGATTCACCAGCAGACCAGCAGTCACTAGATAGCTTCTTCTCTGCTGCCAGGATCCACTCTTCCTTCCACGTTTCTCCCCCTCTCCCTTCCATCCCATTTTGAGAATTTTTTGTGATGAGATCTAGAAGCTGTTTGATTTAGATTGCCTTATCTCATCTTTTGCTCCTAGAGGAAGAGGACTATGCACAACCACCGAAGGCACTGGCAGGTCTTTGGTGGAGAGGGAAGGAGATCAGGAAATAAAAGAGAGAGGAAAATTAAGAGATAAGGGTGAGATTTAGGGGATCATCAAAAGATAGCTCAAGGAAAGTGAAAAGGAGGGAAAAAGGAAGGGAGAGAAGGCTAAAAGGGAGAGGAGGTGAAAGTGGAAGAAAGAGAGAGTGTCTCACACAGGTCTGAGACAAAAAAAGAAAAGAAAAGAGATAGAAAATCTTGAAAGAGAGGGAGAAATGAGATGGAGAATGAGGAAGGTAGGAATGGAAGAGAAAACTAGGAAGAGAGACTGTGGGAGAAGATCAGAGCCAGGGCAAACATTCAAGTGGGGACATCTCAACGTGTTCTAGGTCAACAAACAGTTCAGCTTGGCTGGAGGTAAGAGTGTGTGTAGGTAGACAAAATTAGAATCAGATTGTAGAAGTTCTTGAATTCCAGGCTAATGATTTTGAACTTTATATCTCTTATTTCCTTCAGCTCAAATCCCCTGTGATAAGCTGGGTAAGACCCAGAGAAGCATTTTCATTCATCTGTCGGTTCAACAAGGAACTGTGTCTTATCCAACTCTGAATCCCCAGAGCATAGCATAATGTCTGCTTGTAAGAGGTAGTCAGTAAATGCTTGTTAAAATTGAGCACTTGGGAAAAAAAAATTGAGCACTTGGAGAAAGCAGCAGTTGAGACAATCTCACAGAGAATGTTGGAATAACCATGTTATTAGGTACCCTAAGAGAGGTTCAGATGAGAGTTACAGGAAATCAGAGGAAAGCAAGACAGCCTTCCCTGCCACCTTTAGCGGAAAAGTCCCAAAGAAGATTAAAATAGAGTCAGTCTTGGCCACTTGAATTAAACCCTGTGGCTTGGAATGTAGATTCTGTTGGCGGATACAGGGTTCTGTGTATGAGTGAAGAGCAAAGAATTCTCCAAAGAAAAGGGAGGGATTATTACCAGAAGAAGAGAAATTAGAATGGGGCCCGGTCCCCACAGTTCCTATAGTGAAACAAGATGAGGCATATATAGGAAATAATAAGAAGGGTAAGGATCTGTTCAAGAGTGGTAGGAGTTAAAAATAGAGATAGAGACACACCACAGAGGGCCTCAAATACCAAGTTATGGAGTTTGGACTTGTCTCGTGAACTGGAGAGGGCCCTTACTAGAGCAATGCATTGGGAGAACTAATCAGGCCACCAAGGTACAGAATGGACTGGAGGCCAGAAGACCAGGACTGATGAGAGATTGTTCTGGAATATCCTCTAATAAAACCCATGCACAAGATCCTTCATGCACAGTGTGCTTTCCACTGTAACTTGATTTGTGTTTTGTTTTGCCCATTCTAGGTCAGAGAACTCAAAATGATGAAAGGTCACACCTGTGTCAAAAGGGGCTGCCTTTCCTGACCAAGTCTCTTTTATTCTCTTAGGGCTGCAACCCCTTCACCTGGGAAATGGATGCTCCAGTGATTTACAAGGGCAGGTGAGCACCTACAAAGGGCTTTGAAGATTTATGGGCAGAGTTTCCAGCCAGATTTCTGAAGAGTGGCAGTATCAGCAGCCCCCATCTCTGGAACTTGACATAACGATGGGAGAAGCAGCTTCAAGGGATCCTGCCTTGGAGCAAGAGGTGGCCCAGGCCTGTATCCCAGAGTCACCTTTCTCCTCATCCCAAATAGCTCCACAGAGAAAGACTCTGTAGTGTGGCCTAAGGGGGAGCATGAAACTTTGGTTCTCAGCAGTGCCATTTCCTGGCTCTGGGACTTTTAATAAGTTGTGTAAGTTATCTAAGCCTTTATTTCCTTGTATGTAAAATGGGGGTTGTGATACTAACTTCCCAGACTCATGAGAATTGAATACGCTAATGCTAAAATAAGCACCTGGAACAGTGCCACACAAGTCACAGGCACTCGGCAAATGTGAATTCCTATTCATTTTTTAAATAACAGAATTATATACTGTTGGAGCTGGAGAAGTCTTGGAAATTCCTGGTCCAATCCTCTCATTCAACAGTGGTGAGAGGACTCTCAGGAAAGTTTCCTTGTATCCCATCCAAGTCACTTGCAGTATCTGCTGATTCTGTCCTCATCAGAAGCAGAGAACTGACCTCTTTCCTCTGCTCTTAGCTACATAAATCCTATGTGAGTTCTACACCTGTTCAAAAAAGGGTATTTTGGTTCCTCCAATTTTTTTTTTTTTGAGACAGAATCTCGCTCTGTTGCCCAGGCTAGAGTGCCGTGGTGTCAGCCTAGCTCACAGCAACCTCAAATTCTTGGGCTCAAGCAATCCTTCTGCCTCAGCCTCCCGAATAGCTGGGACTACAGGCATGCACCACCATGCCTGGCTAATTTTTTCTGTATATTTTTAGTTGTCCAGCTAATTTCCTTCTATTTTTAGTAGAGACGGGGTCTCGCTCTTGCTCAGGTTGGTCTCGAACTCCTGAGCTCAAACGATCCACCTGTCTTGGCCTCCCAGAGTGTTAGGATTACAAGCGTGAGCCACTGCACCCAGCCGGTTCCTCCATTTTTTAACCCAAGAACATTTGCCTATCATTTGCTCTTTGCTCTGCCAAAGGTGTGAACAATTAGCGCACCATACTCAAAGTGGTCAAGGATATGTAGGAGGATCCTATTAGCAACACAGTAGGTAAATCCTAAAGAAATCCAGCAATCCTGGAATATCCTAAGGAAATTGCTCCCAATTATTCTTAGATAAGCTAAGAAATATATACAATTATTAGTTATTGTATGTGCTTTTTTTTTTTTTACTCTGCTTAATTTTTTTTTTTCCAGATGGCAGGGATTCCTAATTCTTTAGCTTTACTTTTTTATTGGATAAAATACATATAACATAAAATTTATCATTTTAACTATCTTGAAGTGTATAATTCAGTGGCATTAAGTACATTTGCAATGTTGTGTAACCATCACTACTATCTATTTCCAGAACTTTTTCATCATCCCAAATAGACTTTGTGCCCATTAAATAACACTCCTCATTCTCCCCTCTCCCTAGCCCCTGGTAACCTCTATTCTACTTTCTCTCCATAAATTTGCCTGTTCTATTCTAGATAACTCATACGTGTAGAATCATACGATATTTGTCCTTTTGTGTTTGGCTTATTTCACTTAGCATCTTTTTTTTTTTTTTTTTGAGACAGAGTCTCACTGTGTTGCCCGGGCTAGAGTGCCGTGATGTCAGCCTAGCTCACAGCAACCTCAAACTCCTGGGCTCAAGCGATCCTCCTGCCTCAGCCTCCCGAGTAGCTGGGACTACAGGCATGCGCCACCATGCCCGGCTAATTTTTTCTATATATTTTTAGTTGTCCAATT
>CAUYSK010125316.1:0-25509 GCA_963575035.1 Avahi laniger | reverse complement strand
ACATCTATTGGATGTTGGGCAGGGGGGAGGGGGGAGGGAGGTGGAGGGAGAGGGGACGGGTACATACATACACAAAGAGTGCAAGGCGCACCACCCAAAGGATGGACATACTTGAAACTCGGACTTGGGGGGGGGCAAGGGCAATATACGTAACCTAAACATCTGTACCCCCATAGTATGCTGAAAAAAAAAAAAAAAAGCTGGTTCTAGTCCTAGCTCTAGCACTTACTACTCATGCATCTTACTCTCTGGGTCTTCGTTTCTTCTTCTTAAAAATGGGGATAATATTCTTACCACTGATTTTAAACCAAAAAAACCCAAAAAACAAAAAAATGGAGATAATAATGGTATCTGACTCACTTGAGGATTAAGAGAGTGCATGTAGAGTGCCGATGACGGTGTTCAGCACATATAATAAATGCTACCATCGCTGCCACAGCTGCAGCTAATAATGAGGAAAGAATGGAGGCCGGATAGAATATGGAGACTTGAGAAATGTCTCAGCCGCGGCCCCTGTCTGAGCAATGTCTAGGTGGACTGCTAGGATGCACTTGTCAGAAGTCCATTTGCATGAGACACTGAGGAGTCTCCTGGGAAATAATTCCTCATAAGGGAAAAGAGGTGTACAGCCATACAGGCTTTAGCCCTGAGACATTGCCTCAAGTGTCAGAGGGAAAAGAGTGCTTAATAGTATATCCCATTTGTTAACATTCAGGATGGGGCTGCTCTGGCCTCTGTATGCTTATGGTTGATTCCTAAAAATAAAACAGCATATGAGCTGGTTACATTTAGGTAATGAAAGTTCTTCTCTCCCAGGACAATGGTGGTGTCCAGTCATGATGGAGGGTCCTGCGGGAGACAGCCATACTGTAGCCATCTAAGGGATGGTGCCTTCATGAGGCTCAGACCAATAGCTTCCCAGAATTGTCTGAGGGAAATACAAGGACTTTTTTTTTTCAGCATATGTCAAACATCTCTCTAGGGATTCCCAGAAATAAACAGAAGGGCCTGAAGGGGTCAAAGATGCCACAATATCAAGGGTGGTTGAGAATTAGAAAAATATGATTTGTTACTACAGAAAGAGCTTGCTTACACAATTCGAGCACAAATTGGACCTCTGTAAAACATGCTGACGTATCGATAGCATGCTCAAAGGTTGTAGCTAGGAAACCAGTACTCCTGCACACTTCTGCCCCCAAGAGCTGAGTGTATTTGCTTACCAAGTGTCAACTGTATTTATTCTCAAACCTGTTTATGTCAGTTGTACTTGGTATTGCAAGTTGAGATATTAGTTTTTATTATATAAGCCATTATCATGAAAAAAGAAAGATAATTTTTTCTATGAAAATCAAATTGAGATCCAGAGTTTGATAAAAATGTGTCATCAAAAAGAAAAGCTCTAAAGTTAAATGCATTAAGATGATTGTAAAAAAAAAATAGGGAGACAAAAATCATAAAAGCCTAGAAGGATTCTAGATTTCTTTACAAGAAGATCTTTGATTCTAGCTCCATTTTAAAATTATCAACCATAAATAATGTATTATGGGTGTCATTTATATAAGGAAAACAAAGTGGTTCTCTACTTAGTGGATCCACAATCAAAGAAAAGACTTGTTGGACAAGAAAATATTGTTCAATAAATACATATTAATATTTTAAGTTAAAATAAAGTGTTTAAGATGTATATGTAGTATTTTGTGAAATGATTCCAATTTAATGAATTTTGTGTTTAACTAACCAATTACCAGTGCTGATCATACCAGATAAGAAGGTTTTTTCTATCTTATTGTGAACCTATTTTCAACCTAACCTAATATAGTGACATCTTTCAGGTTTTATAGAGTACACAACAAGCTTAAAATAACATTTCTTTTACTCAAAGAACTATAGTTGACTTGGAAATTAAAGTGTTAACTTTGAAGACTAAATACAATTCTTAGTGCCTAGTTTTCTTCAGCAAACTTCCCTGCAGCTATATCCTTCCAGGCGTTTTTGCAAACAGAGGCAAATATACCCTTTGATGCCTACTTTCATAGTAAAGTTTCAGGGATTCCATGAAGACCATCTGCCCCCCAAGTATGTCACCCGCCAGCTTGCAGAGGTTTATGGTGCTATATTGATACTATTTTCTTTGCTGCTTTCTGACACAGCTTTTCCTACCAACAGAATTGGGAGCCAAAAGACCCTCTAACCATTATGGAGGAGAAGAGGGAAAGGGGAAAAGAACAAATGGCTTCAATTACAAACTCTAAGAATGTCAGTTTTATACTCCAAGTTTCCTAATCTTCCCTAATGTTTGACAAAATCAAGTATTTTTCCAACCATTCAACTATCATGGAACAACCATTAACTGACACCTTACAGAATCACTATTCTGAGGAATATTCTTGGTGAAATGTTTAATATTTTTGCTGTGATCGCATCCTTAGAATTTTATTAATCTTTGGGCTTGCTGGTATTAAGGAAAGGTGGTTAGAATGATGGTGATGGGAACAATTAAATTTTTTTAGTATATTTTTATTTTAGAGTATTATGGGAGTACAAACTTTTAGGTTACATATATTGCCTGATGTTTAATTTTTGAATCACATTTTCCTTATCTCTAAGTGGGGATGATGATACGTACCACACTGGGTAATTACGTGTAATAAAGAAGATGATCTAAACAAAGGTGTCTGACACAGTGAGCCACAAATGTTAGCTTCACATCCCTGCAGCAGTTATTTTTTTTCTCATCAGAAATTAACATGTTTTATTAAATTGCTAGATGAGTAGAAAATAGTCTGCCATCTCTAGAATTATTTTGTTTAGAAACAAATATTCTATGACTATTACATTAAAAAGACAGGGTCTACTATCTTCTTATAGAACTTTGAAGACTGAAAAAGTTTTATCTGTTGTTTCAATTTTTATCATTTATTATGTTTTTACTTTTTTGCCTAACCAGGCAATATTCTTTTACCGGCTTTTCAATGGCTCTAGAACATTCCCTCAGAGAAGACTTTGTTAAGTTAATGCGTTCTCCTTCATTGTCATAGTCTATCACTAAAAGCTGACTAGCTGTGTAAAATTAAAATCAGCAAGAGGAGAGACTGCAAACACAATTTCTAGTGAATTAAGTGTGAGAAGTTGCTGGGTACCACCTCTGCCACACACCAAATCTGGTGCAGCAGTGTTTCCTCATCTCTTCTAAGTTTTGTGAGAATCTTCACTCTAGAGCTCTAAGTGGTGAAAGTAACCCAGGTCTGGATCAACAAATGCAACATGTGCTTCTAGCCCTCCATGAGCCCAGGAGTTTGATAATGTTACCCATAACTAACTTAGTCTTTGAAAGTCAACACTTGATGCATCCATGGTTCAACCTGACCCTGTAGGCAACACAAATAAGAAACTCTTAGACCCACTCTGTGTGACTTCTTAAAGAGTTCATTCCTGCTCTGGCATAAAGGAGTTCATGCTATCAGCCACCTTGGAACTTCAGTGGTTTTCCCAGATCTAATATTCTAAGATATCATAAATAAAATTCATCAATTCTATTATTGCTTTGTAGATTGTGTAGAATTAAAGCAAATTCCTCTCTAACTTTACATTTCCAAACCAAAAAGCTGGGCTTCATAGGCATGCAACCCACAAGTGTCCTATTCTTGATGCAAAGCTCTACTGTTACAGGCTTGAAATCCTTAATAATTTTTGAATTAGCGGCCCAGCATTTTCATTTTGCACTGGGCTCTACAAATTACGTAGTCAGTCCTACCAAAGGTCTGAATTGTCTATGTCTTTTCTCATGTGGAAGTCCATCATCTCTTCATTGTCTGTGACACAGGATCAAGACAGTAATTAATGCTGGAAGTCAAAAGGACAGGGCAAGCCAAAAGCCACCAAGAGCAGCTGTGGAAAACATGTTCCTACAAGTGGTACAGGCAGCAAGAGATGTCCCTTGAAATTAAGGCCTCTGAAACCTTGAGATCTCCTATAGTGCCATTATTTTTTCTGCGTTCAAAACTAACCGGTTTCTAGATACATCAAGATTTCTGTTACCTGTACATAAAAATGTATCTTTTCTGCTTGCAAATTTTCAGTATGATATCTCAGAGAGGACAGCAAAATAAGATTGCCCAATAACTGCATTCAAAGCCCCACATGCACATGCTCAACTCTTTGGGGAGATGAGTCTGATTCACTTTTGCGTAGCATCCTATTAAGTGGATCTCAATGCCTATCATACAGTCTAAAGCAATTGATAGCCTTCGTGCCTCTGTTGTGTCAGAAAGTACATAAGAATGACAATATGAGTAATCTACTCTTCTTCAAGAAAGATAAGCAATTCACTAGAGATGTGGAATGCTGCTTCGTAAAGCAATATTAATTCTTGATGTGGTTATAAGGAAAAGCTATTAGTCATAGCACAGAATGAATGAAGTTCAGAAGAATACTCTGTCCAGAGCTAAATCTTCCTGTCATACTCAGAGGCAAGCTACAAATAAAAAAGGAAATGAAAGCTAATTTCTTCTGTAAAACAGAGGATATTCTGTAAATTCCTTTATGCACAAACTAGGGAGTTATGCCTTTCACAGGGTGGGGAAATGAATCCATGAACTGATCTTCTGTGGCCAAAATCCTAATAGTTATATTTCTGCACTTGCGAGATTATTCATCATAGTTAATGAATTTCCGTATTTTTAGAGAGAATAGCTTTCCTGGTTGGCAGGTTGCAAACTATTTTGTCTCCCTGAATAGTGCACTTATCTTGTGCATTCTCACTGAGTCACTGCTCCTCATCTCAAAATCCTTCAACCTAAAAGTTAGGAG
This sequence comes from Avahi laniger, assembly GCA_963575035.1. NCBI lineage: Eukaryota > Metazoa > Chordata > Mammalia > Primates > Indriidae > Avahi > Avahi laniger. The sequence continues at coordinate 20,700 of CAUYSK010125316.1, read as the reverse complement.
CATTTGTCAAAATACCAGGAGTCCCACTGGAATCCTCCAGCCCCACTTGGTGCCAAAAAGACAGGGTGGATCAATGACACATTCTGGTCACGACTGAATGTAGTCAGAGATCACCATCACATTACATTGAAAAAAAACAAAAACCGAAAAACTCTTGGAGAATTCCCAGCTCGTCACCTCATCTGGTCATAAACTTTATTAATATCCCAATATTTCCCACCAGTTGTCTCAAATCCTTTAAGAAACAAGATGAAAAGCAAGGGAGAGAAGGGGAGGGAGAAAGAATTGAGTATGTGACATTTTAATCCAACCTAAAACACATACCACCAAAGTTTCAGCTACTTAAAAAAAATTACTATGCAAAATCAACATTCTTTTTCTTTTGATGAGCATCATCCCAGCACTAACACGGATAGGTGGGGATGGGATGGAGTTAAGCATTAACCTAGTGCAAACTAAATATGATCAATAGTCAGGTACTCTTCCAAAAAGGAAACATGAATTGTTTCAATCAGATAACTGCTTAGTCGATGAGAATTCACTTGTACCTTGACTTTTCTGTATCTCAAACTTTGTAATTCCTCCTTTAATATCACGATAGTGGCATTCATTTACTTTTGCTTTCTAATACTGTGGCTGATCAATAACAGAATTTATTATTTTTACTTTTAAAATTTTTACAGTAATTTTTCAGAGTTACAAATGTCAAAGGATAGTTTGAAAAAGTATTTAAAATATAATATCTCTTATATTTGAAAATGAAGATATATATACTGTTTTCGTAAACTAATTGCAGAAAGTCTCATTGGACATCTTCTTGCCTGGTCAGGATAGGGCTCTTCTACATTTTTATGATGGTAGGAGTTTTTAAATGCTGTAAATAATCTATATAAATGAGGAGCATCATTTTCTTCCAATAAGTTTTCTGAGATTCCTTTTTAATTGGGTATGTATTGGGGGGAAGTAGGGAAGGACATTCGAGCCATTATATGATCTCTTATTCTCCACTCCGGTCTGCATAAGAGACCCTAATTAAATTTCTAATTGTTCTCTAAATAACACATTTACATAATACTTATAGTAAAATTCATTTATAATAATGTTTCGGGGGTGTTAGGTAGTTAGCAAGGGATTCCAGGTCTCCTGGAGATGAAAGTTTTTGCCTTGTGTTGGTGCAATGGCCCCACCTGAGAAGAAAGACAAGGGTGGGCCCCAGGACCCTATCTTGGTCCTGCACCACCTTAATCCTGCCCTGAGCTACTGCCATGGCTGGGGGAGGAGCAAATACGCTATGAATCTGCCCATCAAAACTTAGCATGCCAGCTGCAAAAGAATGCAGAGACTTTCTAACCCATGGGCTAAGCAGCATTAGGTATGATAGAGTCCAGAAAGTGATCTAGAGCACAGATGCCTAGTAAGACTCAGCTCATGCAACTCCCAGCTGTCCAAACAAAGTGGTTCCACGCTGACCTCTGAACCATGAGGGAGATCCCAATCCAGGCACTATAAAACAAGATGCAGACCATAACCAACTCCTTTTGCCTTCCTTTTGTTCTCCCTTTGCTGCGACAACGGTTCCGGTCATCATCTGAGGCATATGTATCACTCTCTGTAAACCTGTATCTTGCTCTTGCTCTATAATCCCATCTTTCTCTCCTCAATAAATCTCATTTTTGTGTTTGCCTTACTTTGGTGCGTCTGGTCATTCTTCGGCCATGAATGCGCTAATAACCGACATTTCAGACTGAATGCTGACGGGGGAATACTTTATAACTCCTTAGAGGCTTCCCAATTATAAAAGACTAAATATTTGACTTTTTTTCTAATTCTAAAATAATACATCTAACATAACCTTAATAAAGATAGTAAAACAGCATCAAAAAATCCATAGATCAATCTCATTATCCACATAAGTGTTAAATGAACCTGGCAATATAGCAAAATGAATACACTACTCCCAAACAAGATTCATCTTAGAAATAAAAGTAATACAAACCCAAAGTTTAAAAATTTCAAAATAGTGTATAATTAATAAAGTGAAAAGTAAAAATTGACCAGAATTGGGATGGCAGTTAAGGGTGAAACAAGATTCCAGGGTGTCTTCTGGTTTTAACCCTGTCAAAATGCTTGCATCAAAAATACGTGAATCAAAATGGTCTGTGTAGACAGATAAAAAACAGAAGTTACTAAAATATTAATACTTCTAACATTTCATGATATTTGCTTCTTCAATAAACATCTGCCTCCCATTTACTCTTAACCCATTTCCACTGACATTTGTATGCCTGATGGTTCTTAAGAATACATTCCTTACAAAGTTTTATTCCAGTGGTTCTCTTTATTCTTAAATACATTGTGTTAACGATTGGGCAAGAGATCAATGATCAGTAGACAGTCAGTAGTTGTAGCACTCTTCCTAGGTACTTGAGCCAAAGATGCTTCTGATTTACATTATAATGTTTGAAGATTCCTCAGTGTGACATAATAGAACCTTGATCTCTCCAAATATCAGCACTGACAGGGTCAGAACTATGAGTGCCTACAACCTCACCCCTTAGCATGTTGACTTGATTCCAATATGATTGAGATTGTCAAATAACATGAGAATATGTACTTTACTTCAATGTTGGCTGGAGAACAGAATTCTTTTTTTTTGCTTTTTTTTTTTCTTATTCTTAACTCTTGTGGCTAAAATATATAGATGATTCTCCACCAATCCTTTTTATTGTGGAAGCAGAAACATCACAGGCTCCAATATCTGTGAGAAGACAGGCAAGGAAGCACTTGGGAGACTTACATTACACCACTGACTTATTGTTTCTGGGGACACTTCTCAATCAGGGTTTTCCTACCCATAACATGGAGCTATGTGGTTTGCTCACCAAAGAACCACAGCGCTGAATGGGACCACCACTGTCATCTGGCTCCCTCCACATAGGCAGCGAAACACCAGCATGGTATAGAGGAAGGCCTGGGGACAACGCAGTGTATAGACTCTCAGCTCCGGTTTCCTAACTGTGCAACCTGGAGCAAATCATTTAAAATCTCTGAACTGCTTTTATTTATTTTCTTTTTTAAATTTTTTATCTCTAAAATGAGAGTTTGAATAAAATAATTTTAAGATTTCTTTGCTTTTTATGATTTTCTTCCATTCAGTGCACATGGTTCTTATAAATAAGACTCTTACATAGGCTTTATCTGTTTAACAAGCTCAAGGTGCATCATACCTAAAGAACTGTGACTTCATTGTTATAATCTTCCAGTAAAACTGCATTTCCTACTGATTGTTCAGCAGTGCATTCCAGCATATTGAATGACATCATTTCTACAATTAACTCAATGAGTTCTCTTGGCCTTGAACTCTCCTCTTTCCAAGTAGTGGGAATAGTCAATTCACTGTTTGGAAAACAAGATGATGAGCCAGGAAAAAGAAGAGGAAAGAACAATGACTTCTCAGTTCCACTATTAATTTCCTGCTAGACAAGACAGACCACAGTTATCTCATCTGTAGAGAAAAATTTACCAAATGTCTTCCTTACATAAGAATATTGAGAGAATCATATAAGTTAATATATGTGTGAAGAATAAAGTCTGAAAAAATGTAAATTTTGATGTTACTATAATGACTGATGCTTCCAACAGCTTCTAAAAGAGTACCTGTGACAAGCCATATACCTGGCGTATGTTCTACCATCTTCCAGTTGACTGTCTAAACACAGCCCCAGACCCATAGGTCTGTGCACCAGATGAGCTCCTGCCTTTCGTGTCCATAATGAGTGTGGTACAAACATTTCACATCATTGAACCAGGAAGGGCACAGAGTATTTTTCCAAAGTTGTTTTCTAGGAATAATTGTGAAGGATCACCTTCCAGGTGAATAGCTGTGACCTTGTATTTCCAGCACGGATATAACTGTATTTTATATACTGATGCTAGTGAAGACATAATTTCCAGGAGAATGACTTACTACTCTGTGCATGGTTGGGGGGAACAATAGCCCCTGCTTGACCCAATGATCTGCGTATAATCCGCCCCTGGGCAACAATTCGAAGACAAAAAAGTAAGAAGCAATTTGGCTTCCCGTCTTCTTTTACCTAAGAAATCCATGCTGCAGACCAGAAGTTTGCCACAGTTTGTATAGTTTTGTTGTTTTTAACTGGATGGCTCTTTACAGTGTAAAACAATGGAAACGGCCATGGCAATAAGCCACAGCATCAGGATCAAATCTTAAAATGATGGACTATTCTAGATCTAGAGCAAAATGTATTTTCAATCTCATAGAGACAATAATTCCTGTCACCCTGCTTCAGAGGTTTAAAGAATAGGAAGGGTAAAACTTCCATCATGTCCTATGACTATCCTAATCATGATGGCATCATGTCAAACTACTAACCTGAGATTTTAAGGTAAATTTAGAATCAACCACTGAAAAGGAGCAGTGGACACTTACAGATTCATCCAAAGTCTGTGGTACTTAGCCTGTCTTCATGACAGAGGAGAATTGAAGGCTTATTTTGATGCCTGATTCTGGATTTGGAAATAGAAAGTAGAACAACATACCTAGAATAAATCTGTGTTACACTAAGCCACAAGTACCACTAAGATGTAATGACAAACAAAACTGGTATCAGTATTAAAAGCTTTGCAAAATTAATCAGAAACATATTTTTAAGAGAAAAAGAAAGAAAACAGATATGGATAGGCTTTTGGAAATGAAGTTTACCACATAATCAAGCACTGAAGATGGAGTGCTTGATGCTATGATGCTACTCAGTGCTATTAAACACTGGGTGGCACCTTTCAGGAATAGGTATTGATTTCCCGCAGTCACTTATTATACACCATAGACAGCATTTCTTCCAAAACACCAAACATGCTTTTCACATGGATAAAGCACACTCCAGTCTTCTGATGATGTCAGTTAATTCTTGTGAGGAATCATTTTAAATTCTCTCCAGTGAGAGAGCTTTGTTATTGTGTTTTAGTTTTATTCAAACCCCCTTTCAAAAACTGTGTCTAATAGACCTTCAAAGCATCTCTGGGTAGCTCTAACTTACATAATCTCATTTTTCAAAACTGTTCATTACTTTCTCCCCCTCTTAACACACTCTTACTCCAGCTCGGTCCCTCCCTTGGGGGATCTTGCTGCTTGCATTGGTAATATAGTAGTGCCTACGTTTGAGACTTTTTCTCAATTCTAAATGGAGAGTGCAGAATATGAAAGGGGTGGGGAAATACTCCATTGTTGAGTGGCAATGGAATCAGAATCTGCCAGTGAAAATAGCCGACAATCATATCTGGCCGGGATATCATCCGGGGCACATGTGGGAGTAATAAAAGAAAATAATGGCAAATTACAAAAAGAAATGGTTTCATTTATACCTCCAATACAGAAAAAAAGAAAAGGAAAAAATAAATATCCAAGTGTATTTTTAAATTTTATACATTCTTAAAAATAGAAATTATAAATTATGTCATAAAGTTATCTTATATTTGAAATTCTCCAACAAGAAATATAATGTAGCTTCATTTACACAGCATACTCCATAATTTTTCTAAACAAGAAAAAAACCCTCTAAGTAGGCTGCAGGGTAATTTACGCCAGAACACCCCACTTTACCACCTAGTACAAATGAACACTATTTGCAAATTCTGACTTCAGACACAATGTTTTAAAGCAAAAAAAACACCAGAGTTAGACTGATCCTCACCTCCTTTTTATCCTAAGGAAGGAAAAATATACATAAACAACCATAAATTTAAAAATGTTTTGTCAATAAAAACAAAAAATGGAATAATATAAAAATAATAAATTATCTGCCTCACAGTTGGTATATGTACAAAGCCATCATTGTTTATTAATGATTCCTAACTCTTTTATCTGTTAGTTATTTTTAGTTTTTCTTACAGGCATAAAGCTCAAGCTTGGTTGATTTTTTTATTTGTATAAATCTAAGGGGTACATGTGCAGTTTTGTTACATGAATATATTACATAGTTGTGAAGTCTGGGCTTTTAGTGTAACTGTCACCCAAATAGTATACATTGTACCCATTAAGTAATTTCTCATCCTTCACCCCACCCACCCTCCCACCCTTCCGTGTCTCCAGTGTCTATTATACCACATTCTATGTTCTTATGGACACTTACAAGTGAGAACATGTGGTATTTGACTTTCTGGTTTTGAGTTACTTCACTTAAGATAATGACCTCCAGTTCCATCCATGTTGCTGCAAAAGGCATGATTTCATCCTTTTTTATAGGTTACAGATATTTACGGAAGGCTGAAATGGTACTAGGCAATGTCATTTAGAAATAATGTTTTACTTAGTCACATATTACTCCTCCCAAAATGTATTAAACATGTAGAATCTCAAACTTTATTTAACCACCTATATATGTGCATCAGATACAGCATGATCTAAGTGTCCATGAGTCCCTGAAGTGAAAACACAACAAGAGGAAATAATGAACATCCACCAGTGTCCCCATGTGCCATGTCAGTACAGACAGGTGCAGACGATTTCTGGTTCTGCCAGTACAAGCTGAGTGATCCGAACACATTCTTAAAATCTCTCACATTCAGTTTTCCAATCCATAAAGTGAGAATGATAATAATTTCCACAAGGTTGTTGTGGGGATTAAATGAGATAATGTTTGCAAAGCATCTGTCACAGAGTATACACTTAATAAATGTTTCCATTATTTTCTCATTTTCTCATTTAAGAAGAAAAACAAACATGAGAGATACTGCATGCTGTTTTGATGTCTATAATTTGCTTTAAACTCTTTAGCAAAGACAATGTGAAATTATGACTGTGTGTGGAGGTGGGTAGGTTTAATATGCCATCAAGGAGCAGGTGGTTGCCCTACCAAGATTTATACTCTAGGGGTAATCAGAAAGCTGCACTCCAAATGTGGCTACTACAAGTGCTCCAGAGATCTTTATCTGCCTTCAATAGCATGGGGTTTTGCTAATGTTAGAAATGGATTTCATTGGTGAAATTAATAGCCTGTTAATGAGCACAATGGATATTAGATATTGACTCTAATTATTGTAATTGGTGGTATTCAAGATATAAGCATTAGTTATACTATTCTAGAGACACCCTTCACACCCTTGCATTACTAAAGTATGAAAAAGTAGGAAGTTCCAAACTTGAATCCTTAGAGATGGACCCTTGGGCTGTCTAATCCTTCCACTGGGTCAAAGGATGCCCACCACCAGAACAACCAGATCCTGCTTCTGAAATATTGCAAGTGGTGTTTAGATTACCTCAAACAAAGAGAGCTTGGACTTCATGAAGCTTTCTGAACACAGTATATGAACTATTTGACCCAACTTGCCAATAAATTTTTGTTTAAGTGAAAGTCTTTAGATGTGGCAGGATTTGGTCTGAGATCTGCCTTTATTAAAATCAAATAAGAAGGTTAAGCCAGGCGCAGTGGCTCACTCCTGTAATCCTAGCACTCTGGGAGGCTGAGGCGGGCAGATTATTTGAGCTTAGGAGTTCAAGACCAGCCTGAGCAAGAGCGCGACCCCATCTCTACTAAAAATAGAAAGAAATTAGCTGGACAACTAAAAATATATAGAAAAAATAAGCTGGGCATGGTGGCGCATGCCTGTAGTCCCAGCTACTCAGGAGGCTGAGGCAGAAGGATTGCTTGAGCCCAGGAGTTTGAGGTTGCTGTGAGCTAGGCTGATGCCATGGCTCTCTAGTCTAGGCAAAAGAGTGAGACTCTGTCTCAAAAAAAAAAAAAAAAAAAGAGAACGAAAGTAGCCAACTCTCATCTAATTCAAATTATTGGCAGCTATTATCATGTACCTAGGAGGTAGTGTGAATAACCTTGAAGTTGTGTGACCAAGTTGGCTTAGATCAGTCTGCATCATGCTAGTTTTTTTTTCTAGTTGAAAAATTATATCAATTATAAAAAATTATATTGAAAATTACACCAATGGTTGATTAATTCCTTGTGGAATTCATGTAGACACAGAATAAATCAAATGGGTGGAAATTAGGTAAAATTAAAAATAGAGAGAGTACAATTTTTTAAAATTACAATATTGATGCTGATAAAGTTCCATGAGTTGATAATGTTGCTATTGGCATTGTAAATTCATACAATTTTCTGGAGAGAAAACAGGTGAAATTTATCAAGAGCCTTAAAAACAAGTGTTACACCAATAAGTTCATGGAAAGATGGTCAACATCATCAGCCATCAGGGTAAGACAAATCAAAACCACCATGAGATACCACTTTGTACCCACTAGAATGGCTATCATAAGAAAGACAGACAATAACAAGTATTGACAAAGGACCTGGAGAAATTGGAACCCTCATGCATCGCTGGTGGGAATTTAAAATAGTGCAGCTGTTTTGCAGAACAGTCTGGCAATTCCTCAAAAGGTTAAACATTAGAGTTACCATGTGACTCAGCAATCCCATTCCTAGGTATATATCCAAGAGAAATGAGAGCATACATTGACACAAAAAGGTGTACATGAATCTTCATAGCAGCATTATTCACAGTAGTCAAGAAGTGGAAACAACGAATGCCCATCGACTGATGAATGGATAAACAAAATGTGGTCTGTTCATATAATGGAATATTATTCATACAGTGGAATATTATTGGGCCATAAAAAGAAGCGAAGGTATACAACATGGATGAATATTGAAAACAATTATGTTAAGTGAAAGAAGCCAGTCACCAAGGATCACATATTGTATGACTCTATTTATATGAATTGTCCAAAATGGGCAAATGCATAGAGACAAAAAGCAGACTGGTGGTTGTCTAGGACTAGGAGAGCTGGGGGAAATGGGAGTGATTGCTAATAAGGTATGTTTAGAGTGATGAAAATGTTCTAAAATTGAGTGTGGTGACAGTTACACAGCTCTGCAAATATACTTAAACCCATTGAATTATCAATGGGTGGATTGTATGGCATGTGAATTATATCCCAATAAAACAGTTAAAAAAATTAATGTTTCAATCTCTTGATCCACTAATCCTAAGCATTAGTTTAAACCATATGAAATTGCAGATTTTGGATCATTTTTCACCTACAAAACAGCAATTTAACAATTCAACCTAATAGCTATCCTAAGATGTGGTCCAAGATTTATTTATAAAGATGTTCATTAATTATAATCTTATAATAACATGATTTTGGAAACAACCTAAATGCTAAGAAACAAAATGACTAAATAAACTATTATATAATTACGTGGTAGAAAATAATGCATACATATAAATTGTATCTTTGAAGAATTGTTTAAAACATGATAAAATACATGATGCAAATTTTGGAAACATATCTTTACAGATAAAAATAAAAATAGGTAAATATACCAAGGATTTTAATCACATTATCTCTGAAAGTTAGTATTATGGGTGATATTAATTTTTCCTTTTTTATACTTTTCAAATTTTCTATAATAAACTCATATTATCTTTATAATTAGGAAGTAATCTTATCATCAAAAGAAAGGGGAAAACATCCAAGAAAAACAGATATATCCAATTCAAAGTTAGCCAAATATAGTCTACTTTTTGACAAAAAAAGAATTTAAGATTTCAAAATTCCAATTCATTCAGCATTCTAAGATGAAAAGAAACAACCTTGCCATTTTATTCAGATAATAACACTAAACTAGTTATTCAAAGAAGACAGTTATGTCTTAATTTCAAATCTCCAGTCAATAAGAATCCACCACACTGTTCTCATTCTTTAATAACAATTCTTCCTGCCAACAAGTTTATTTGTTTCTAATCTACAATTGCAAATCATCCTCTCTTGTGTAAGCCCTCCATAAATCAGAGACAGAGTTTATAATAAACAGTTCTTTGTCATTTTGCACTTTTAGAAGTGGCTTGACTAAAAGACTATTTTGAGTCCTGCCAGCTATTAAGAGCCATGGATGTATCAGTCCCTTAATATCAGAATGCACTGAACTCTCCTCACCCCGTGGTCATTTCCTCCCTGACATGCAGAGTCCTGTCTGTTAAGCACTATAATGCATATCTACAGCTTGGCCATGTCGGGTTAGGGTCATCCAATCTCAAATTCCCCAATCCAGGCAATGATAAATTGATATTGTGATTACAACTACAACACAAAGATACTTGGGATGAACATAATAATAAGACAAAACTTTATTGTGCTTCAAGTTTAGTGCATAAAGCAGCCTAGAGGGACACACACCTTACATGAACACCTGGAGTAAAGGGGAAAAAAGAAAGATATTCCGTGGAAGAGTCAGACACAACTTATCATAGTTATTAATGTTTGGGTGCAAGCTCTGGATCAAATCTTGCTTCCTAGTGAAAGATCCTATTTTACTGTAAGTCCTTTTGGTATTATCTAGACCTAATTAAACACACCCATATAAATAAAAGCTACAGAAAAAAACTGAATTACATAAGTTATAAAAAATTATGTATCTAATCACTACTTGAAACTATTTTCCATACTCACATGCTTTGTTTATTGCCTGTCTTTGCCACTAGAATGTAAGCTCTGAGAGGGCAGGAATTTCTGTCCAATTCATCAGTTTAACGTCAGCACTTGAAACCATGCCTCAAATATAGCAGTGTCTACTAGGTGGAAATTCAATAAACAGCGAGTGAATGAATGGTTCTTCCACACAATGGAACACTATATAGCCACTAAAAATGATGTACAGATCAATGATACTCAAAATCCTCCACATTCAGCACTGTAATGATTACAGCTCTGTAACTTATTGAGGTCATTTATTTCACGTTCCTGATAACTGCAAACTACCTTGCTAGAGCCTGCACAGTATATAGAAAGAGACGGAAAGAAGGATATCGCACCTGAGCACTTATCGTTTCCTTGGTAACTCTTAGAAACATAAAAAAAGAAGCTGTCGAGGCAGGAAATTACAAATGCCAGTACATCACCCATCAGGATTTTTGCAATCCTTGCTGTAATCTATATGCATACCACGCATTATCTGCATCTGGGATAAAAAATACATTATGTAGGTATTGGTCTTCATTTTGTTCAATTATTGCGTTATTAATTTTTTAAATTCCTGAATATTTGATCATTGTGTATTTTCTCAATGAATAGTCATTTGGGGACATCTGAAAAAAAGGTTGTATTATAAAATATTAGGAAATACTATTAAGGACAAACAATAATCAGTTTTGGAATAATTCCTACTTAGGTCTGAGATGACAGAATTTGACTTAAGCCTTGAAAGAAGGGTGAAGAGGAAAAGAGTTGCATGCAATCAGATAAGGACATAAGCAAGGGTATGGAGGTGATAAGCCCAAGACAAAAGCATGGGCAGAGTAGACCAGTTTTTGCTGAGTGGTAAGCGCTAAGCGGGACCCTGGCAAACAGACTTTCTTTCTTATCCCAAAGTTAGACTCTGCCCAAGGAAGAGGCAGAGAGTACAGCCAAGAGTCCACAGCAAGACTGCTCCAACAGAAAAAAAAAATGCTCTGAAGTCTAACCTGAGTTCTGACAGGTGCTGTGTTGATAACAGCTTTCTCAAAACTCCTCATTGTTTTTGAACCTCTCAGTCACATAGAGCCAATGAACACATAGAACATGAACAGACTGGTCTCTGAAGCTCTCGTAGTTTCACAGTGATTATACGGAACGTGGGTAATAGCTATTAAAAGGCAAATAGTGCAGTGACTAGATCATTTAAATATAGGCAAAATATTGTAATTAATGAGTTATGGGATTCAATCCAAATTTTTCCAGGACAGAAATCTTATTGATCAAATATAATTTGAAATCTTGAGCCATCTGCCAGGACTTTTAACATCTTTTTGCTAAACACTGATTTTTAATTATAATGTTATTCCAACGGGTATGAAAATCTAATTTAGTTGAAATATAGGCAGAAAAGAAAAAAAATGAAATGAGAACACAAAGGGTATTTTCTTACAATAGTTAATTCACTTCTTTTTTAGCATTTGAGTATCTTAAAGACAGTGGAGTATTAATAGAAAACACATAGACTTGTCTGGCAGAGTTGTAACACTACTATCCATATATATAACAAGATTTAAAAAATCATAATTTTGAAAAGTACCTTTTGTAGAAACTAGCTATTCATAAGATGACAGAAGAAACTTGTCCATCTTTGCTTCCATTAAGTTGATTATATTAAACTGACTAGTTGTTTAGGGGTTGGCTATTATGCGGAAGTGTAGCTTGCAGCCATGTCTAAAGGCATTCAATTTTTAAAAAATTAATCCTATGCCAGTCAAATCCTATGCAAGTCACACAAGTGCAAGCTGCATGCAGTCTTCTGGGGCCACCAATTTGTGACCCCTATCAGCATCCTCCTTCCTCACTACAGTGAACTTTAATACCTTTTGCACTCTTGACATCTCATGAATCCTAAACATTAGCCGCAATCAGAAACAGTTTAGAAATGTAAGCCCAAGAGCTTATGAAATCCTCTCTGCTATCTGGCTTACAGTCCCAGGCCTGTTGCTGATAAGAAAACTCCAGCTTCTGCAGAGATTTGTTAGCATCATCTGTGCACCATCCTCAACACCAGTTGGCAGGGCAGCGTCACCAGTAACAAGCTCATGGAACACAGCCAGTCCCCCGGCAGCCAAGCTCGGCTGGCTGCATCCCAGCTCTACAGGGTGGCTGAACATGTCGGCACGAAGGAGAGCAGCAGGGTGGCCCAACTCCAAATTATGAGCTGAAGAGAGGTGACCAAGGCTAAAGAAGCCTGCAGAGACTAGCCAAAGCAGCAGTTCAAGCCACACTGCTTATACGTTGGCTCGGCTGTTGGAAAGTAACTGCAATAGACATGCCATACTTTATGCAACACCAATTTACAAAATGGCACCTTTGGGGCCAAGGTATAGGCAATCTGGCTGGGTGGATGAGAGCCCATGCTTATTTCCATTTCCCAGGTTTCACGCTGGTGTGCCCATACATCTTAATAGATCATAAATGTTTGTTCCTATCCAGGTCTCGTGATTTTATTCTGCAAACTAATACCTCCCTTTACTCACCCAGAAATAACAAAGTAATGAATTAATTTGTAAAGCAAAGAGTCTAGTTATACCATCCAAGTCAGCTAGCTTATATGTATCACTGAAAAACAGGAACATTTATTTGAAACCCATGAAGTGAACCAGAAAATTCTAATCATCTCTCCTGCATGGTCTGCCTTTGTGTGTAGTTCCAACATAAATTACCAAACTAGTAATTTGTCTGTATGGAACTTAAATTATTAATATGTGCATATGGAAGACTATATTTCACACAAAACCCTCACCACTACTGATAAAATTTTTGCTAATTATCCAAGAACTTTAAAGAACATGATGATTTAAAGTCATAAAAGGGAAGTTTTCAGGCAGAGGCTGGATGATTTATCTGTCAGGTAAAGATTCCTGCACTGGATGAGCGTAGGGGTGGTGGGGAATGGATTTGATGATCATTCTTGTCTCTTCTATTACATGATATATATATTACATGATATATTACAGCCATTACATGATATAGACAGCCATTACAATCATCACATGATATAGCACAGCCAGTGAATTATAGGTACAGAATTTTCAAGAAACATAGTACGATCCTATGCACAGTTATGTTAGATACATAAATAGCCCAGAAATGAATATATCACATTTATTTTTTAATTTATTCAGACAAATAATTTACTGATTTTCATATTGCAAAATGTTTTGAAATTATACCAAACCTAATTTATAGTCTCCAGAAGTTGACATTTTAAGATAGGAGGACATACAAATCATATTATGCTAATGTGCAATAAATTTACCATATGAATGATGACATGGCAGTTATGTGCATAAAGCAAAATAACAAATAAGGCTCCGATTACTTTAGTATGGCTTTGAAATATATGGTGAGATTTCATGAGGTTCATTTGTTGATAATAAGTGCTACCCTAAGCACTTTACATCTGTTCTCTATTTTACTCCTCATAACCACACTGTGATTATGATGGAGGTTCTGGGGCACAGAGAGATTCAGCAACTTGCTCAAGGTCACTCAGCTAAAAACGCAGCAAAGACTGACACCTGCCTAGGAGGCTTTCTGACTCCACAGCCTCTTGCCTAATGCACAGGACATGGCTTCCTTTGGCTTCCTTCTTTCCTTACTTGGAGGCAACACTGAAATTACTTCTGTTACTGGAGTTCACTTTTTTTATTTTTTATTTATTTATGTTTGTTGTTGTAGTTACTGGAATTTATACTGTTGAATGTGGGAGGAAGTTGTCTGAAATCTGCCTGGCTGAATGAGGAAAACTAATTTGAGCTTTAAATTAAATTGAACAAAGTTGTCAGAGCTCTGAGGAAATAGGTATATGTATGCTGCTACCATTGTAAGTGGGTTCAATATTTTCAAAACTTATCTGGTAAAATGGAATGAGAGCTATAAAACTTTTCTTGCACTTTGATTTAGTAATTCCAGTCTTTGGAATATACCCCAAGGTAATAGCAAAAAAGAAAAAGGTAATTTGTTCAAGATTTTCACTCAGGGGATATTTGTATTAGTAAAAAACTGGGAAAAAACCAAATTCTCAGTAATATGGCAACAACTAAGCAAACCAGGCTATGTAGGAAAAGGAAAAGAAAAAAACTTCACAATCCTTCCAAATGGCAAATGTAGAATACATTCACACATGGACATATATGTAAGAAATAATTGTATGTTAAGTAGGATACAAATTAGTACATAAGAGGATAATCTTATGCAACCAAGTAAAACAATATGTTCATTAGTAATAATGTAAGAAAATTATGAATTCATAAAGAAGCATATCCCCCTTTTCATTGGTGAAACTCAACACTGGAAGAGCACCTGGCCTATAGACTGTTTAATAAAAACCTTTTTTTAAACGAGGACTAACAGAGGCTATTTATTCAGATCTTGTTATAACAAAGAAGTCAGCCACCATCACTTGCATTTGGCAGAGTCCAAGAGGAGTGGGCAAATTTTATGGTGAAAAAATGAGAAGACTTTAGATATGCTCTGATTGGAGGCTTTGGCATGGGGAAGCTGAATGCAGGCTAATTAGAAGCAGGGCATCTTAAGTAATTAGTTCAGGGGACATATTTGACTCTCTCTGGTTGGCCCTGAGTTGAAAGCATGCAGGGGTAGCAGGCAGGGTAGGAGCAAAAAAATATGGAAGTGGCAGTCATTGACCAAATCCTGACTATTCTGGGCTGGTTGCTGTAGAGATTGTGATTTGGCTTTCTGGGCTGGCTGCTGAAGATAACGTGGGTGTGGGTGAGAACTCTATTAATATGATCATGTATGGTCTGGTCATCATCCAATCACTCACTATGGTTACCAGTTTACTATAAAAGGTTATAACTCAGGAACAACTAGATCGAAGAGATGCACAGGGCAAGGTATGGAGGAAGGGTGCAGAGCCTCCATTCCCTCTCTGGATGTACTACCCTCCCAACACCACCACCGTGTATTCATTCAGCAAACCAGAAGCTCCAATTAATAAAAACTTATGGACTTAAATTATACAAAGATAATTTTTGTAATGGAGATCTGATTGTATTTCACATGTACTAATGTGCTGTCAGTAAAAGCTAATCTTTTATGAAGAATTACTACAGGCTAGGTGCTCCCCCATTTAATCTCCCTATAGCTCTATGACATAAGTATTATTATTATCTCCTCTCTTCTAAGAGGAGGCAATCGTGGCACAGAGAAGCCAAGTGACTTGCCCAAGATTGCACAGGCTATGACAGAGATGGAATTTCAACGCAGGCAGACCCACCTTAAGGCCAGTCCAGCCATTATGCCTTGTTATCTTCTCTCATTTGGAAGCAGTATCTAGATTTTGTTCTTTCCCATTAATCATTTCTAGATTTTGTGTCCTGTGTTTCTTCTTCACCACTCCTGATTGGTTTACATTGTATAGAATCCTTGCAGGACAGAGTAATAACCAGATCCAGAAGGAGTCAAGATAAAATACCCCCCACTCAGTATCATTTGCAGGGACACAATCTACCTGCCCTAACTGGAAAGGCTTCTTCCAAGAAGTGAAACTAGAGCAGGAGTTTGAAGGCAGGTGAGGAAATTGTAGAAGCTGGAAGATGAAATTCTACTATGGGCACATGGGATGATTGCAGAAGAGAAAAATGTAACACTGGGAACAAGGAAATACTCAAGTGAGGTTGAATCTAAGAAACAAGTTGCTAGTGGATAAGTGACAAATCTAAAAGAACATTTTAAAACTCTTAAAGAAAACACTAAATATGAATATTTATGTTTTATACCTTCTCAGTTTGTTATATTTTGCAAAGCATTTTTTGTTTGTGATCTTATTTAATTCTCCTTCCATTTAATGATGGATAATTTAATTGACAAGCGAGGAAACTTTAAGTCAGAGATTAAGTGGTGCACCCAAAGCAGCTGCTTGTCTCAGGCACTCAGTCCCAGGCTCTCATTCTTCATAGAGCTAAACACTGATTCTGTTCAAGAAAGGAACAAAGCCTTGTGCAAACCTTCCCTTTAAATCATTCAGAACTCATGAAACCCTATCTCGTAAGTATAATCGACTGACAAAAGTCCAGAAAACAAATCTAACATAAATGGAATCAAAGATGAGAACTAAATATATAAAGAGATTCCTTTAAATGAAGGCAGCAGAGCAAAGGCAGGACTACCATCTGTGTACAAACTAAACTATTTGGGGGATGCCAAAGGTACATAGCGGTTACATTTGGAAAGACACGAAACCCAAATCCTTCCATCTGAATCCTTATAAAGAGGCACATTATCTCAAGACTCTGTCATCTAGTGACACAAAATGTACAAAGTGAAATTTTTGCTTTATCTGTACATTCCATGGAAATATTTTTATAGTGAATGAGGTAGCCTACATTTATATTCATTACTAAACATCCTCTGCTTCTCACCTGGTTCTGTCTGATGGAGGCCTATTCTCGATTCAGAGATTGGATCAAATACTACCTCTTCCAAGAAGCTTCTTCATACCAAGTGAGAATCACCCTCTCCTTCCTAGGCACTCATAGCATGTCTTGGAACAACATCTTAATGATTCCTACCTCCTGCTTTGTGTAGCTCCTAGATGGCATAACACAAGTGGGATTTATCTTTGTGCTTCCTATGACCTCAGCATGTGCTGTAAGAGTTTATTGAATTGGTAAGAAATCATCTGAGGTCCTGTCATGCTCTGTGAATTTATAAACTTTTACTGAGATTTGGGCTGTTCCAATTCCACTGTAGAAATGACCTCGGTCAAGGACTCTCTTCACTTAAAAACCTTCTTGTTTTCTTATAATCGTATTTTATGTTGACCTTCTGTAGCAGAACATTTGCATTAATTTAATGCATTAGTAATTAGTATTGGAAAATAGCAAACCCACATTCAGAAGGTTAAATTATGAAGTGTTTTTTTAATCAAATAGGAATATGAGAGTCATCAAACTTAAACAAACTAATTTGAGATTTGCTTTTACCACCACGTTTATAAATATTCAACCAGGTTTTATCCTATATGAAGGTAAGGGCTTCAAAGCCAGAACTTCAGTCCTTTGTGTACTCTCTCTTTTAATATAAGCTGGTGAATAAACTACTGGTGAAAGAACTTAAATTTTCACAACAAAAAGTACATTGCTTCTACCAAGGTCAACTGCTCTTCAGAGACAAAAGTAATGTTCTTTTTATTAGCAATTTGCAATAAGAATTAAATAACATTCATTTTATTGAGATTTTTATATAAGAACTGAGAAAACAATTCTTCACTGTAGTTATAAAAGCACAAGAGAAAGTGCTGAGTTTCTGAAACGCAGTAATCATTCTATATTCCCTATCTTCCCTTAGGCCATGTGTGGTGACAGTGTGATCGTCAATTAAAAAGCTTACTTATAAGGGAGATAAAGACTAGGGAATAACAAGAATACTACTGAGGCTTGTAATGAAAAGCAAGCTAAGAAAAAGATGAAGTAATTATTTTAAATTACACTATATTCTATGAAATATCAAAAAACTCCAATTACATTTTGTATAACATGAGAAAAAGCTCTTTGATCTGTGAATGGGCTAATCCAACAGCTATTCACGTAATTCCTGTCTTCAGGGAGAATAGCAATCAATGATCAAGAAGGAAAGTACAGCTCACAAAAGGAAGGAAATCTTACCTTTTCATCGTCTTCAGTGAATGGAGCACCTTCAGGAATCTTATTTATCGCTTGGGCCACACCAATAATCTCACCATCACTGCTTCGGATAGGCATGCACAATAATGATTTCGTCTTGTACCCAGTTAGCTTGTCGATTTCATCATTGAATCTTCGATCCTAAAAATAAACAAAAAGAGCATTAACTACATGTGAATTGTTGTCAGGGAGAAGGAGAGAGAAATGTATTTTTGTATACGATACTTTATCACTGGGAACTTTCCCCATGAATTGTTAATCACAATAACAAGTTTGAATTCATATTTAATTCACTAAAGGAACATAAATGATAATAAATCACCACCCACCGTTGTTAGCCCCGGTCAACGAAGAGAGAGACTTAAATCCAACGACAATATATCAAAATTGGGGAAAGGACAAGTGTGTTTAAGGAAAGCCCACTGTGGCTATTTACTAAAATATGTTATTTCACAAAGACAACTGGATATGAAATATCATATAAGAAAAATACATAAGAAATGTGTATTAAACACTGTGGGAAAATATTCAGAAAAGAACTACTTTATTTCTGGTCAAAATGATCCCGTGAAAAAAGAACCTATGAGTTTATTGTGATATTTCAAAATACTCCCAAAAAGGGCAGGGGGAGAAGATAAAAGGCTTCTCTATAGAATTCCAGCTAAAAAACGTAGAAGGAATGATAAAATTATATAACATGTATTTTGCAACTACCGATATAATTATGTTTACAAGGAAGAGTCATCAGTGGATGCTAATACCACTGGGTGAAATGTTGTTGCTAAACGGAATATTCACATAGTCTCAAAGTGCTACCCCCATAGATTCCTTATTACAAAGGTAAAAGTTGTCTTTGTGATGAAGAGATCTGGTGGACACCATCTTAACCAAGTAATCAGCATCACCATTCATAAGACAAAAAACATCATGTGTGATGCAATGGGAAGGACATAATATGACCAAGAACATGGACTGTTCTCATCCAATGTGTAACATGAATCTAATCATTCAGGAAAAGAAGATTAAGAAACATACAGATTATTGGTCATTTTGTCGAAGCTTAACCTGGACCCTTCATAAATGTCAATGTCGTGAGAGACAAAAAAATTTTAAATAAAAATAAAATCAAGCTATAGGAGTTGGACTGGTTTAAAGAAGACTTAAAGACACCATCTATATAATACTACCAATATTTAAAAATAATACTAAATATTATTTATGGATTCAAATATGTAGTAAAAGTATAAAAGCATGCATGGGAATAGTAAACACTAAATTTATGTCACCTGTGGACAAGAAGAGAGGAAATGGTTCAGGGAGAGGTATAGAGGAGGCTTCAACTCTAACAATAAAGTTTTACTTCTTTAAAAAAAAAAAACAACTAAGGAGTGAGATGGCAGTTCTCTGGAGGCTGAGTGTCCGGCAGTGCCCAAAGAGACTGATCTCTGCTGCTCTGAACCCTAATAGTCATACCTGCCCGTATCTCAGCATTTCTCCAGGCCTGGCCTACTCCAGGATGGTAGGCAGTGCCACACATTCACCTGTCACCAGCTGCCATTCTGCTTCCAAGGCTGCCTCTCTCCATTGGATGGGTGAGAATGTTGTCAGTATTTTGCTGCTGGGCCTAGTCTGTGATGGACGACTCCCTCATTGCAGCTCTCACTCTTTGTAGTCACTGGGGCTTTGGACAAGTTGTTATAGACTGTGTCCATGGACTCTCACCATCGAAGCAGCCAATGCAGTCCTCTTTGGCACTCATGGCTTAATCTTAACCGGGCTTTGTTATTTCAACTACCATGGTGATGGCATCTGCAAAGCTGCTGCCATGCTACGGAAACTCTGAGCTTTTAGACTTAAAACCTTAAGAACCAATCATACACCTCTTTGCCTCTGCTCTGCCATGCTATTTGATTGACAATTAAGGAGGAAATAAGATATGTTCATTATTGAGACAAACCTCCTCTAATCCCATAGTTATTTTCAGAACTTAATCTTTAAGGAAATGTTTGAGAGGAGCTGTATCCAAGAAATAGTGAGACCGAATTCCATTTTTTCATAAGTTAATTGGATCATCTCCCAGCTTCTCACAAGACTCATAGTATAACTAAACATTACATATGAACTCTTGCCTTTTAATGCACCAATCTCTTAAAGAGAATTCAGCTGTATTCTCTTGATACATGATCAAATGTCTTCTATATTTATCCTGGTAATGATGGACAAGGAAAAACTGTTAACTTGTAAGTAATGATTTTGGGCTGGGCACAATGACTCCTTATAATCCCAGGAGGGGACGTGGGAGGATTTTTTTTTTTTATTTCAGCATATTACGAGGGTACAAATGTTTAGATTACATATATTGTCTTTGCCCCACCCAAGTCAGAGCTTCAAGCATGTCCATCCCCCAGACGGTGTGCAACGCACCCATTAGGTGTGAATATACCCATCCTCATCTCCCCCCTCCCACCTGCCCGACACCCGATGAATATGAGCACTTAAGTG
>CAUYSK010125313.1:0-17529 GCA_963575035.1 Avahi laniger | reverse complement strand
TGGTAAAATTTGGGTGGAACATCATGTAGTCTAGGACTTTTCTTTTTAGGAAAAGTTTTTATTGCTGCTTCAATTCCGCTACTTGATATTGGTCTGTTCCGGAATTCTCTTTCTTCCTGATTGAGCCTAGGGAGGCTGTGTTTTTCTAGGAATTTGTCCATTTTATGAATCAGTGCATGGTCCTTGAATTAGCAGTATTGACATCAACTAGGAACATGTTACAAATGCAGAATATCAGGCCCCACTCAGATCTTGTGAACAGAGCCTGCATTTGAACAATATCCCCAAGTGATTCAGAAGCACATTATCATTTGAGAGATACTATCTTAGGACATTTAAAAAGGCAAAGGTTTGCCAATGAGAATGCATACTTCTTAAAGTTTATTAGATATTGCCATATTGTCCTCCAAAGCTGTTATGTCAATATTCAACCCCACTAGAAGTTGGAGATTTTCATTTTTGCCAGTCAGTTGAATGTGAAATGTCATGTCATTATTACTTTGATTTGCATTTTCCTCATTCCTAATGAAGTTGAACATCTCTTCATAGATTACTTGTCCATTGGTGCCTTCTGTGAATTCCATGGTAACTGGAGTATGTGATATCCAAATATTCTATGCCAAATTTTCTGTTGGTTTCTATGGTTTTCATCCTTATCATTTGTGTAAACTCAAAGCATACTAAAGCGGTCCCTTTATCTCCTTTCATCCTTCCTTCCCTTTTTTATTTTTCCTTTTCTTTCCCTTCATTCTTCCTTCTTTATTTGTTAGGAGGGAATGCAGGATGTGGGGATTACTCACATAAAATCAGCCGCCAGGATATTATATGTGAAAAGTCATTACGAAAGCATTTTCTTCTTCTTTACTTTTATCTCTTTAGACCAAAACAAAACAATAGCTGTATAGCTAGTCCGTAAGTGAACAGAATAGGATTCAAACCTAGGCCCACCTGATTTCAAGGCATGTGCTGAAAAGTTATTTTAATTGCTAGCTATTTTTTGTCATCAAAATATTAATTTTACATTAATGTTTAATGCTGCCACTTTACTCTCTTGCTCTAATATAATATATATTAATATATTAATATATAAAAGTATATAATATGTAATACAATATAGCATGTATATTGTACACAAATATAACAGATAATAGTGTATAATATATAACATATATTACATTTATATATACATATATAATAGTACAACTTTTTATAGTATAAATGTATTGGGGTTCAAGGCTTACCTCTGAGATAATCTTCAGTAATGAGTAGAATAGAGAAGAGATGAAATAGTTCTAAAGCTATTCATAAGGTTTATTACGCAATACCATTTCCACTAATATACTTTTAAATTATTATAGGAATCATCTATGATAACTACTAAATAAATAACGTTATTTATTTGCTTATAATTGTTCTACTAAGCCACTGCCCTGGAAATTCTGATTCTGTAGGTTGGGTTGGAACTCAGATATCTGCAGGTATATGAATTTTTACAGGCACATGAGTATCTTTTTACAAGCAAATTGGAGGTGGGGGGAGGACTCCCATTTTATAAGTAAAAATTAGATATATTTGTTTCCTCTCACCTGCATGCTGACCCAGTATAATGCAAAACATCTAGTATGATCAACCAGCACAATAATGCATACATTTTGGAAAGAATATTTTGGTCAGTTGTGCTCAGGGAAGAAATATCCTCCCACATTCCAAGGGGGTAGATACTAGGCAAATGTCAAGCAATTGCAATTAGGACTTATTTAAATACAACACAGCTTATTGCCCTGTGTTAAAACAGATAAAGTGGCAAGTCAAAGTGCTGACTTGGTTTAAGAGCCACCCACTCTCCCAGCACAGCTGCTGCTTCAGTTACCTCAGTGTGACTTCTAAGCAAGCACAAAGAAAGGAGGGCTTCAAGGTTCTACCAGGTCTCCTGGCAACTAGCAGGAGCTGGGTCCACATCTCTTGCTTCAACATCAACCTCGGTCTCTGCAGCTCTTTCGGTGCTAACATCTTGGCTACATTCTCTGCACATCTGTAAATTCATGCCTTACTCTTCATTTCAAAGTTATGAGATGCCTATTTTGGAAAGTATGAATAATTTAAGAAGCAGTAAATTTGATTTGATGTGACAAATGAAAGCCATTGGAGAGGATATTATAACTACTCAAGTTTGCAGAAACTTTTTTTATTGCCAATAAACAACTTTCTCAATTTGAATAAAAGCACAAGCATGAGGTGTTCTTGATAAGTGCTTTCCAGAAACTTAAAATAGTTTACAAATAGTGCAACACATATTTATAAGGATGGTGCTAAATGCTACCATTCCTCAGGAAAGAGGAAAGGGTAGAGAAAAAAATACACACATACACATACACACACACAAAGTCAAGGAACAGTAGATTCTAGGTATAGGTCCTTTCTTTCCCCATTGATCAAGCAGTAAATATCCATTAAGTAACAAACAAAACACTGCACTAGCTGCTGAAAAGAAAAACGGAGGATAGTAAATATAAGATATTAATGGTTTGACCCCAAAGGTGTTTGTAAGAGTTTGATGAGCTAACACTTGTAAAAGCTCTTAGAGCAGAGCTGGATACATATAAAATGCTCAATAAATGTCTGTTGTCTTTATTAATTATTTTCCTTTGAGAAATTTAAGGTATATACATGCAGCAATATCTAATAATATCTAGTATTCAGAGCAGGTTTCACATATTTATAATTCATTTTTGCATCCCTAGCAACTAACTCAGGAAATAATCCATGAATATCTGTAGAATTCAATTGAAATCAGCATATACTAAATTTTAAGTCAATGCCAAAGGTAATAAAATTCTATAGAACAGTGATTCTTAATCAGGATGATTTTGCTCCCAACCCTCAGGAGATATATGGCAATGTCTGGAGACTAACTGGGTTGTTAGAAGTTGGCAGAGAGGAGGTTACTACTACTGTCTAGTGCTTAGAGGCCGGGGATATTGCTAAACATTCTACAATGCACAGGACAGTCCCCCACCAGAAAGAAATATTAAGACCACAATTACCATAGTGCTGAGGGGTGGTGAAGACATAGCATTTCATGGATGGAAAACATGTATTTCAGACATAAGAGAAAATATGAGAAAATGGAAGCAACAATAAAGCTATGAAAACTCTGGAAGGAGTGTTTAGGGAACAGTGAGGAGATCACCTCAGCTTTTTTCTTCCCACATCTGCAGTTACCTTGTCTGCATTTCTTCTACCCATTTCTCTTGTGTCCTGGATCATTTGCTGCTGCCTCTAGTCATGTAATTCTGATCTAGGATATGCTTCCACCTCCAGCTATGTTTAACTCTGGGGAAATCACAATTTCTCGCTCTGGTCTGTCTGCCTGTACAAATATTACAGCTCCAGAATTCTTAGAGACAGTTCCATTCTTCCATCCTGATGCTTTGCTTAATGCAGATAAGTGAAGAGTTCTCTTACTCTCTCAATCTCTGTTTCATTAGAAAAGGGCAAAGTAATTTTACATTTCTCTGAAATGTTCAAAACTGTCCATTAAGCCTATTTCAATAAATCATCTGCAACTAAATGTGGTTAATGGGAATGGTTACTCTATCTTAAGGAACCTTTATCTTCAGCCATATATATTAACACAAAAAAAGAATAGTATTAGACACATATCATCCCAAGCCATTAGTAACCACACATTTCTTCTTCGAACAACCATTTCTTCCATTATGTGCATTTTCTGTATGCACGTGGTAAAAATGGTGAGATCTCCCCTTCCCATTCTTTCAGTTTCTCACTCGTACATGTTTTATCCAAAGGAAACTAGACAGTTGAGCATATTTCTTCCATTACTAGTATCTGATTTTACTTTCTCACTGGCGTCTCTATATTAAACAACATTTAACTAAAAGACACTCAAAAAGAACAGTGCTTAGGGGAAAAAAATCTTTTATGAATTCATAAAACTTAAGGAATGAGGATTGAAAAGTAATTTCATAATTCATATACTTTAACATGTAGTTTATTTTTTCTGTTTGATTTTATTTCTATCAAGAGATAAACAATGACATTTTCTCTATGTCTTCTTATTTTAAATATCCTAATAATTTTGTGCATTTACAGAGAAGCCAGACCAAGGAACAGAAAGAATACCAAAAAAAATATCTAACAGCTGCCCGATTATAATAACCTCAAGGCAAAGAAGTTGGTCAGGAGTGCAATTCTTTTGTTTACTTTTAATTTCCTTCTGGCATTTAAAAATATAACTTGTGTACATATAAATGCTACATCAAAGCAGTCATAATAAATAATTAGAGTGTTATCAAAGACCGTTTTGTTCTTCCAGCTGCTAGAACTGTTTTATTTACATAGTATTATGAAGTGACTCAAAAACAGCTGCTATTTTATGTGAGCTTTTACATGATTTGATTTGAAATGCTTTCCACCAGTATATCCAATGGCATTTTAAGAGCAATGACAGATTCATGACAAAACAGTTTTTGGACTTTCATACATCTCAAAAGGAAAATAAGTTTGATCAGTGGATGAGTGTTGTGAATGGGAATGTATTTTTTTACAAGGGAAATGTTAGTTTGAAAATGCATGCTTTCAGATTGAATGTATAAAGGGTGTAACTGCAGAATTTGTGCACGGGTCAGACACCTAGAGGACTTTCCCAGAAATACATCCTTCCACAGGAGCAGACAATTTACTCACTAATTTAATTTACCTCACCTCTGGAGTCAGCCATTCTCTGACACTGCATCACAATGGGAGCAGTGAGATGCAAACAGGCAGGCATGAGTTCTCCTATATAAATGTAACTATAAGCAGGCAAAGCAAAAACAGGACCATAAAAGAGAACTGCAGCATGGGAAAATAACGGACAAAGCAAGGAGACAAAAAAGAATACAAAGGGACAAAGGAGAGAGGAAAGCAAAGAATGGTACCTCAAATTGCCTCATTTTTTTCTACTCATTGAATCAAAGTTCCTTTTCATTGCTGTGGTTAATTGGCCTGTGCCTGGGTTGTTGTACAATTCCCTCTCTCACTCTGCTTACACACACACACACACACACAATGGAAATTCTTTCTTGTTTTTCTCAGAGAAAAGTACATAAGTAGGGAGTAATTTCAGTAGTATTTGACCACAGATAAAACCTCCCACTGAGTTAATGTGATGACAATGGCCATGGCACCTCAGGATCCGTCACTTTCTCATTAGGTTGTTTATTTACTTATTGACACACCAACTCCAACTCATTATGCATTTGGTGATGGGAAATCCAAGCTTTTAGTCTGGTCTAATCAATAGTTTTTTTTCAATCAACTTGACCCAAATTTATTACTGATACTATTTGAGAAATTACAGCTTTTATGATGTCAAAAACTCTGGCCAACAATTTATTTCTTGAAACTCTTTTAAGGTATTTTGTCTTGGGAGATACAGTACAAAGAATATATAAATTGTTAATTTTGCTCATGTCATAAAATTGTATTGAATGCTTTTTTTTTTGTTTCAGCATATTACAGGGGTACAAATGTTTAGGTTACATATATTGCCTTTGCCCCGCCCCAGTCAGAGCTTCAAGCATGTCCATCCCCCAGACAGTGCTCACCTCGCCCATTAGGTGTGAATATACCCACCCCCTCCACCCCATCCCACCTGCCCGACACCCGATGAATGTTACTACTAAGTGTGCACTTAAGTGTTGGTCGGTTAAGTCAGTTAATACCAATCTGAGTACATATGGTGCTTGTTATACATTTTTCTCATCAGCTATTGAATGCTTTTTTTAATATAACTTTAAAGATATGAGTTTAAAAGAAATAAATGAGTAATGATTTTTTAATTTTTTAATTTTTTTATTTTTAATTATTTGGAATAAATAATAGTTGTATACCTTTATAGGGTACATATGATGTTTTGATATAGGCACACAATGTGAATTAATCAAATCAGAGTGATTGATATATCCATGACCTCAGGCATTTATCATTTCTTTTGATTCACATTTATGACTAAATTCCTCTGTGTTTGACTTTTTCATTTACTCTTTATATTATTTTTGATATATAATCCATGTTTCTTCAAAATAAATAACTAAAGAGAATGTCCATGAATGGAAAAATATTTACCTAAATTGTGAAATACCCATAAAATGGATATAGCAATTACAAAGAATGAGTTAAATTTCCATGTTGACACAATGTGAAAAGAAATTAGAGATTGACGTATATAACATGGTCATAATATGTGATAAAAAAATGAAAAGAAAAATGTTTGTCTTTATATTCATATTTGCTAAATAAGAACAAATATAAAGCACTCAAAGTCAATAGCAAGAAAACAAATAACCTGATTTAAAAATGGGCAAAGGATCTGAACAGACATTTCTCAAAAGAAAAAATACAAATGGCCAACAAGTAGATGAAAAAATGCTCAGCGTCACTAATCACTAGGGGAATGTGAATTAAAACCACTGTGAGATATCACATCACATCTGTTAGAGTGACTTTTATAAAGAGATCAACAAGTGTTGATAAGGATGTGAAGTAAAGGTAACTCTTGTACATTGTTGGTGGGAATACACCCATTATAGAAAATGATATGGACACATCAGACTAATTTAGTTAATACTTAATAGTGTGCTACTATTTTATGTTTATATCGATAATAATTATGACTATTAAGCCCTATCATGTGAAAAGAAAATGTAAAGTGTTTAATAGGCTCTCTCATTTCCTATTTATAACAAATCTAAAATTAAGATTATCAATTCCATTACATGGATGAGTTAACTGAGACTTAGAGGGGTAAATTAACTTGTCAAAGCTAGTAAATGGCATAACTGAGATTAAACTTGAGGTCTGTCTGATTTAAAAATCCATGCTTATTCCACTAAATGCTACTGCCTCGATGATCTGCTTTTTCCTGAATAAGTATGCATAAACATGGGTCTGCCTGTACACAACCACTCCAATCGAAACCGTGGAGATAAATATACACAAAAAATAATAATACAATGTTAGTTTGTTTGGCTAGTACATATGCCCCTGGACCACAGATGCCTAGATGAATAAAGCATGCTGCAGATGAGAAGGAATAAGAACATGCCAATAGCATATACCTCAGGCATAAATGAGTCAGTTATAAATGTATACTAATACGACAAACTGTCTAACCATCCAAAACAACTTAGAAATTTGTTGGATTAGGTCTGCCTAAATTTTAAAGTTATAACTTGAAATTTGGTAGTCTTTGAACCAATAAGGATTTTCATGCCATTCTATGTCCATTTTTCCTTTGATTTTCTATATTGCTAAGAAGACTTGGGCAGACACATCTACTTAGTTTTTGTTTAATTAAATTTTTAATACCTTTCCAATTCCCAACAGACATTCTGATATTTCAACCAAGAGTTTTGCTTTGTTTTAATTGTTTGATAGATTTAATTATTTCCATTTGGATTTATGTTTGGATGTTCACTCCATCTTTTTTAATTAGTGAATTAAGGCAAAGACCAATTTCTGAGTTAAAAAATTTATTCTTTAAACTATCTTTAATAAATATTATTTGTTAAAATAAACGGATAATTAGGTATTATCTCAAAGTTCAAATATAAACCTTGTCAATTTCAACAGAATAATTTTATTCTCTCTCAACTGTTTCAAAAAAAAACTAAGAATCAAGATATCTATATGTTTTTTCAAATGCCTAGCCAATGTGCAAAAGGTAAACTCTTTATTTTATATATAATGATACCATTAGTTAGCATTTTCAAGCCCTGCTCCCTCCCTGAAAATGTTTAATAGGTTAAAATGGGGGTAATATAGCAGCACTAAATTTGCAAATGCACTATTTATAAAATAATAATGATACAAACCCACATATGAATATATACTAAATATTCATTTATTAAAGCATTTTCTTATAGTGTTATATACTGTTTAACATATGATTCATAAAAGAATACATATACATGCCCAACAAGTATGTGAAAAGATGCTCAACATCAGTAATCATCAGGGAAATGCAAATCAGAACTGTATTGAAATGTCATCTCACACCTGTTAGGATGGCCATTACAAAACAAACAAGAGAATAACAAGTATTGCTAAGAATGTGGAGAAATTAGAACCGTTGTGCATTGCTGGTGGAGATGTAAAATATTATAGCTTCTATGGAAAGGAGTATGTCAGTTCCTCAAAAAATAAAAAATAGAACCACTCTTTGATTCAGCAATCCCACTTCTGGATATTTATCCAAAGAATTAAAATCAGTCTAGCCCGGACAACAGAGTGAGACTCTGTCTCAAAAAAAAAAAAAGAATTAAAATCAGAATTTTGAAGAGACATTTTCACTTCCATATTATTTGCAGAATTATTCACAGAAACTAAGATGTGGAAACCACCTAAATGTAGATTGAATAATGAATGAACAAAGATACATATATGTGTGTATATTAATATATAATGCTATATATACACATAAATGTTATATGTATATGCATGTATATATAGATACATGATATAAGAAATGTTTCATACACACACATTTATGATGGAATACTATTCAGCCGTAAAAAAGAAGAAAATCCTGCCATATGCTACAACATGAATGAACCTTGAGGGCATTATGCTAAGGGAAATAAGCCAGTCACAGAAGGACAAATATTGCATGAGTCTACTAATACAAGGTACTTAAAGTAGCCAAATTCATAGAAGCAGAAACGAGAATGGTGATTCCTAGGGGCTGGGGGAGGAGAAATGAGGAGATGCTGTTCAATAGCTATAAAGTTTTATTCATGCAGGATGAAAAGTTCTAGAGATATTTTGTACTTATAGTTAACAGTATTGTACTTTGCACTTAAAATTTTAAGAGGGTAGATCTCCTTACACCCTGTTGTCACTTTGTTCAGTTGACATCTTTTCCAGAAAGTGTTTCTTGGGTTTTTTTCCTTTGACACCCTGGGTTCTCTCCTCTGAAGTTTATATTATCTAGTGCATATGTGTATTGATTTGCTGAACTTACTTCACATCTAAGATATCCATAATTAAACTTCAAATCTTCTCCCTAATACCTGCTCCTCTCAATGCTTAATTCATCTCAGTAAATGGCACCTCCATTTTTCCAGATGCTCAGAGCAAATATACAATAAAAAGACCTTAAGTTTTACTTAAAGTGATATGTGAAAACATTATAAGATTTTGAGTAAAATTATAGCATGATCTGACTTATGATTTTAAAGAATCACGCTGGCCACTGTGAGAATATACCATAAGGGTCAGGGGAGAAACAGGAAAACTGGTTAGAATGAAAAGGCTTCAATATGAGCAGATTATGACAGTGACTTGAACTAAGTTGCTAGCCATGAAAATGGTCAGAGATGAGGTCCTATTCCTGATATACATTTAAGATAAAGATGTGAGGATTTACTGATGAATTAGATATGGGGTATAAAGAGGAGGAATGAATGAAAGGGTGGCTTCTGTATATTTGTTCTGACAACAGTAAGTAGAAATTATCCACAAATTTGAGAAAGGCATTATGGGGAGACAGTCTGCATGGACAAATCCATGGAAACAATAACAATATATAGGTGAGATAAAATCAGCTTGATATTGTCACAATTTAAAATTTTATCGGGAGTGAAAACCTTGTATTGTATCCTTTTGTCAATGAAGAGCCATTAAAAGCTTTCAAGGAGGAAAGCTTTTATCAATTTTGTCAATTATGTATTGACATATATAATTCATTTAGGTAATTGTAACAATTGTGTGGGTGTATGTATGTGTGTATATAAATATTAATATATGCATATTCTTTTTAATCCTCTGGTGCTGAATCAGCCTGTAGCTATCTTAAAATATATAAAACTAGCAGCAGAGAGAGAAGTAAGAAATCTATCATGGAAGTACAAAGAAGAAATGATGAAGGTCTGAGCTAGGTCAAAAAAAAGACAGATCAAGAGAAAAAGATAAAAAGTCAAAGTATATAAAGAAAAAAAGGAGAGTGATTGTTTATATATGTGAAAGGGAGAGGACAGTGGTGATTTTAATTTGTGGCATGGTTAATCTGGCCATCAAGCATGATTAAAAATACAGGAGGAGGTGCAGGGTTAAAAAAAGATCATGGATTATATTTGTACAAGGTGAATGTGATGGGAAAATAAAAATTATGGCAGCAATAACTGTTTGTGCTTGTTTGTGCTTTTTATGGGCCAGTCATTTTACATTCATTTTCTCATGTAATCTTTATGATCAATAAAATAAGTAGATCCTCTTGATTTTTAAAGAGGAAAAAGTGATGCTTAGAGAGTGTTTGCAAATTGATTAATGTGGAAGAACAGGGATTCAAACCTAAATATATATATTTTTTAATCCAGAATCCAAATTCTTAACCACTGAGCTATGGATAATCAGGTTATCAAAATTGGGGGAAAAAGCCAAGCAATAGAAATTGGAGATCCATATGCATACAGATTTTATATATGGTTTTTAAATTAAAACCATAGTAGTTGATAAGACAACCATGGAAAAATATGAAAAATAAAACATGGTGTGCTGTTGCTAGAGCCCTAACAAATAAAATATAATGTATGTACAAAGAAGAAAGAACTCACAATAGAGACAGAAAAGGAATCCACAGGGGAAGAAGAAAGAACTGTCAGAAAAATCCAAGGTCTCAAGGGTCAGTAGAAAGGGGTACTTCAAACAGAATGTGACAGACAGTTCAGTGCATGTTCATTGGATTTGGCGATTCAGAAAACATTAATGAGTACAGACTCTATAATGTGGCAAGAGAAGAAACCAGAAACCGTGGTTCAAGAAGGAAATAGGAGTTGGGAAGTAGAGTCTGTGTATATATGCTACACTTTGGAAAAGCCGGATGAGAAAGAGAAGAATGAAATTTTAAGATAGCTACAGGCTGCTTCGGGACCAGAGGATTTAAAAATAATTATTTCCAGTTGTTCCAATGAAAAAACGTAAACATTGTTGAAGGGGACAAAAATGTAGAATGGGAGATGGAAATTCAGAACAAACAGGGTATAATGGATGAAGTAAGATTTTGGAATATGCCCAAGGGGATATTATGAAAGTATAGTATAAGATTTGGCCTTGAACAGAATCCATTATTCTATGAGCTTGGACAAAAATAATGCAAGTATGTGTATGATTGTACATTTCTGTATATGGAGGGAGAATACAATTTAAAGGGATCAAACAGTCTCCTGATGATCTTCCGCTGCAAGTGAGTAAGCTTGGCATTAAGCAGGAAGCTTAAAGAGAGGAGGTACTTTCCCCTCATAATGGGGAAAGTAGATGTTAAATTCAGATGAAAGAATAGAAGTGCCAGATGAGTTTGATCATTATGAACATGTAGTGCTACTATTGAGAAAATGATGTGGGAAAGGCATAGGAAAAATAACTAATAATATAAATAAATTAAAACTAATGTGAGGAAAAAATAGAATCTATGGGTATCATTTGCTTTTACCTAACATCTTACCTAATATATCCCACAGCCCAGACACAGCTTATCTTTGCAACTGACATATTTTAATAAGCATTGAGTAGAACCTAACCATTTTTTTTTCTTAAAATTGGCTTGGATAAAATCATCTCTTTGAATCCCAAATATATGAAAATTTCTTCATATTTTTCACCATCATCCAAATCCTTACCATCTAGAAAAAAACTTTATTTGATATATAATAAACATGACACATAATAAGAAGAAGAGAAATTGGAATAAGATGGGGGTCTATAATAAAAGTATGTTTCTCAAAGTCCATTATAACTTCTTTAGTCAGTATTTAATCAAAGTAATGATTGCTTTTCTCTGAAACTCCTTCATTTGGCATTGAGTTTTGCTACAAATATTGTTTTGTGTTTTTTCCAAGTAATGATCTATAATTATCCTCAAGTGAATTAGCAAAACCAAAGGAAACTATTTTATTTGGTCTTCTGATTTAATGGGTCTTTTCTTTCTTGCTTTTTTCTGTGAAAGAAGGCTTTTTCCAGGGGCCAAATTAACTCGATCTGTGAAGACTCTAATGATTTTGTCATTCTAAAGATACTACATGAAAATGCCTCCAGTTCCTTTTTATCTTTCTCTCATTCCCCTTGTTGAACATCCTCAATGTCATCAATCTGGGGTTTATCTCTTAGATAATGCTACTCAGTTTATTATTTCTTTTTTGATTTCCAAATTCTGTCCTGACTTTCAATCTGTATGAGTCAGAATTTGGCAGTCACAATGTGAATAATGTGCCAGGAAAAAATCTATTTAGACCAACATAATTTTTACAAATTTTAATACATAAATTACAAATCCCATCCCAATTAGGAAATCTTGAGCAATGAACATTTTAGTTAATGTTATTAAATGAACTGACATCCATCAACAATTAAATAATATATTCTGCTCACCTTGATAGTTTCCTATTACCTAATGGTTTATTTGTTGTATCTATGATCTTTAGATGTCTTTGGAACATCAACATGTTACTAGAAGTAACTAGACTTTAGTATAAAGTTCTAACAAACAAAAATCTAGACATCCGCTAAATAAACAGAGAATTAGGTTCAAAACATGAATGGTAATATTAGATCAGCTTACTAATTTGTCAATTGCCACATATATGTGGTGAGTCCAATAAATTGCATACCTACGGGCTTATAAATTATTATGTATATATTGATTATTTCACTCAGTCTGATATTAGCTATGAAATTCTAATTCCAGCACTGTCCACTAAATAATCCCCAGTTGGAAAGTGTTAAAGATATTAGTCTATTTCATGTCTACAATATCTTCTGATATTGTAGAACTCAAATTCTATTGTATAATAGTATAATAAAGGAAGAGAATATATTTAAGAGTTTGCTATTTTTCTTAAAAAATACTATAGACAGGACTTGGTGTTTCATTGGATATATACTTGAATAAATAAGGAGGTGTCAACAGTAACGGCAAGGTTTTTGCTACCCAGTAGATAATTTTAAAGATGTGATTTGATGACTAGAACTCTACAGCTGTATGTGTATTTGTGAGAGGAAACAAACTAGCTGAACAAACCATAATAGTAGTTCACATTGATGTGCAAGCACTGATCCAAAGAGTTTATAAGAATTTAGTCTTCCCAACAAATCTATGAATTGGTACTATTATCCCCACTTTACAAATGAAGAAACTGAGGTACAGAAAGTTGAATAACTTGCTCAAGTACACAGCTAAGAGTTAGAGATAGAGCTGGAATTTGAAATCAGACAAGCAGCTCCGGAGTGTTCTATATTGCCTTTGTACAGCAAGCTCATTTTCAGAATAATTTATTTGAGAATAATTTATTTCCACTGTTAGTTCCTGATATCATTTGCAGAGGTATAGATGAGCACGGTTCTTCCCATAAAATAGGGTGTCATATTCTAAAAAACTGTATTGATGTCTGAGTAAAAAGTAGATTTACCCTAACTCTATTTAGGTCTAATGAACCTGCCAGAATAAATAGCCACATATTTAATAGTATTCATAAGCTTTTACATATTGAATTTATTGTTGCCATTTAGTCTACATAAAGCAATTCAATTCAAGTCACTTTGATTCTCCTAGTTCCCTTGACACATTAAAAAAAGTCTAAATTACAATGAGCTCAAATCTTCAATTACAGTCTCACATTATAGTTACAGTTTCAAATTATGTTTTCTGAGCATCTGACAATAAGTTGTACTTTGTGTGTATCTTAAGCCTGATTGGTACACACGTCAGTCTGCACATTCAGAGGGTGGTACCGTACCCAGAATCAACAGTCAAAGAATGTCTTGTTTATTTTCTCTTTCAGAAATTTTCTATAGAGACTTATAAATTAAGCATTAAAATCTAGGATGAAAAATAAAGTAATTGACACCTTAATTTAGGATTCAAATTATAAAGTTATTTTGGTGGTTATTTCCTTTTTCTCCTCCTCCTCTTCCTCCTTCCTCCTCCTCCTCTTCCTCCTTCCTCCTCCTCCTCCTCGTCTTCCTCCAATATTCTTAAACTTTAGGTTTTTGGTTTTTAAAAAGAAACTTTCATCCTAACCGCACATTTATCCTCCCGGAAGTGGCAATATCCTGTTTTTGTTATTACCTAAAATAAATGTTCTGATTCCAGGAGAAGAACCTGTATTGGATAAGGGCAATTTGACTAAGGATCATGACTACAAAAAGCTATAAATTTATCTTTGGAAAGGAAAAATTAGCTCTTTATTTATTTTTTTTCTAATGAAAATTCTAAGTTTTTAACAGGAAGTTCTTGCAGTATTTTAATCATCGTTACATTTTTTAAAACTTCCTCTTAAAATTGATTTTGAAAAATGCAATAATAGCCCTTTTTTATTTATAACCCACTCTGTGATGAATAATTTTAAATAAAAAAGCATGTAAATATAAGTGATTTAAATATATTGTTTAAATGAATATTCAGAACATATTAATTCTCCTCCATTTTAAAAAATGAAGCAATTAAAGCTCAAGAAAAGCTAAATGCCTAGTGTACAGTTAGAGAGACATGAAACCAAAAATAAAAACTAGTACCCCAGCCATCTCCAAGACCACCACCTATAACAAATATACTATAAAAGGGAGGATCAAAAATGTTCCACATGTATTCAGTTGTAGAATGGATGTTTTCTGCACTTGAACAGCTTTAACATTGTTGAACTCTTTTAAAATTAAGACACGTTTTATAATTAATTGCAAAAAAAATTTACCAGTCACTAGATTTAGAGTTAAATAATGACTTTCAGGTCATTGCCTGTGCATGAACTTGGCCATGTGTCACTTGTCTATTAATTGAATTGAATTATTTGCACTGTGGAATCACATAACATTATAATGTAGCTTAAAATTGTAATTTAGCTACCAATTAAAATGTCTTTTAAAAGATTATATTAAGATGCAGCTCTACAATTAGGAGTTACTGGGTTCACTGAAATTTCCTGCCACTCTCCAGGTAAAGCAATTAAAGGATATAGAAATTTCTCCAACTGATCAGATTATAGAAGTTCAAATCTAAGTGTCTGACTCATACTTCATGAAAAGCTACTATTTCTGCATTGAACAACTATCTGCCAAAAGCTGACTCCAAAGAGAAATTATTATCTCCCAGGGTGCTTAGTACAATTAAAGAAAATGAAAGTATAAATTTACCAAATAAGATAAAGGAATGGATCTTAGGTTTTCTTTAACATGAATATATACTTGAAAGTATGTCTACTCCTGTAAGTTAAGCAGAGAAGGACGTGAGCATATAATTAAGAACTCAAATGTGTGACGTAGACTTTTTAGTATAGAAAGTTGAATAAACAGAAAAAGTAAACAAAGAACTTGAAAGCCAAAAAAACCTCCTCAGGGTTCACCTCCGTTTGTCTGCAAGATAATCAGACTTTGAGAAAAAAATAGTAAATGAAAACTTAATTTTTGACGATTTTATATGCAGAGAAGATTGTCTCTTATAGGATTGACTTAAAAAACTCGGTGACCTTCATAAAGGTCTTCCTGTAGCTTAAACCCATGATCTAGGAGAAGAATACAAATAGCAGAGCTGAGATATTGTCTAAGTCTCACACTGTTCCATATAAAGGAATGTTGGAATGTTTTCAGATGTGGTTTTGGTATATGGCAAAGAGTCACAAAATTGAGTATTTTTAGGTACCAAACAGGTCCACAATGGATGGACGATAGACAAAAGGGATTAATGGGAACTATGTTTAACTGGCCCATGTAAGTGTAGACGGTGCTTCTCAGCATCCATGTAATTGTTGCTACGTTCAAAAATGCAGCCCAGTAGCACACATCTTCTGTTTGGTTATTTGTTTTGGGCCAATATGCCAAGAAATTCGGGAAATATGTTACTGTTAAATATTATGACCTTTAAATATTGTTTTAACTAACAACAACAACAACAAAAAAATCACATTCCATCAAAAACAAATAAACAAACAAACAAAAACCTGCCAGCCAGCTATGAGTCTCCTTTTGTCATTTAGTGAGATAATGGTATAAAATTTTGGGGTAAAATTCTATGGTTAAAGAGTTTTGGGAGGCCAAGTAGAGGTGACAATTCTCAGATTCAGAGTTGGGAAACAGGGCACTGAAGAGAAATTCTGCTTATTACATATTTTGGATTGAGGTTTGTAGGAGAATCATATCAATATTGGCAGGAAACAGGGAAATAGGAGGAAGAGAGCCTAGTTTGAGCATACAGAAATTCAGGGGCAGGTCTTTGGGGAAAGCCTATACAGTCTATAATCATGCACAAGCGAATAAAGGTGTGATATCTAAGATGAAATAGAGTGAGGACCATTAATCACCTTCTTTATTAAACTTCCACAATTTTCTATGAACACAAAGCTTAGAAAGATTTTCTGGACTGTATCTAAAATGTTGGGAGCAAAACTGCTAAGTAGAAAGAAGACCAACCAATTGCTTTGATTGGGATTCTCCCATCTCATTACTATACACACATTTATGAAAATGTATCATTTTCTGGTAACTTTGCCAATTAAATACACAGGCTGCCTTTGAGGAGAGTAAATCCTGGAGCTTACTTAATGCTATCTCTTTTCCACAATTGCCTCTGAGAAAACCATACTTGATTCTGTTCTATTGTGAGTAATTTGCCCTTTTCCTAAAGAGTTCCTTTCTCCATTGTCTTATGGTTCCCCTGACACATCTTTGAAAACAGGCAATAAATATCAATTCCATGTGATTCTGATTCTTCTGGCTACCTCACATTGCATCCAGAATAACTTACAGTTTAATATTATTTATAATAATAAAAAAGCACTATGATGTTTTCCAGATGTTTCCAACATTTAAAAACAGAGTTGATTCAGACACTAGGATTACAGGCACTAGAAATGAATGTAATTCCAAGAAAACTACAATAAATACCCTATATTTCATTTTCTTTTCTAAAATAAAAATTTCTTATTGTAGAAGTAGTGCCTGTTAATTATAAAGTATATGAATAGACCTTTCTCCAAAGAAGACATTCAAGTGGTCAACACTTCAAAGAAATGCAGATGAAAACTACAAATAAGTATCACCTCATACCTTTTAGGATGATTATTATTTATTAATAAAAAAATGAGTGTTGGGAAGGATATGGAGAAATTGAAACCCTTATACACTCTTGGTAAGAATGTAGAATGGTACGAACAGTATGATTCCTTGAAAATTAAAAATAATTTAGCAATCCCACGTCTGGGTATATAACCAAAGGAATTGAAATCAGGATCTTGAAAAGATATCAGCACCCTTATGTTCATTGAAGTATTATTCACAATAGTCAAGACATGGAAGCAACCTCAAAGTCCATCAACAGATAAATGGGTAAAGAAAATGTGGTGTATACATGCAATGGAATATTATTCGACCTTAAAACAGAAAGAAATCCTACCATTTGTAACATGTATGAACCTAGAGAAGATTATGCTAAGTGAAATTAGCCAGTCACAGAAGGACAAACACTACATAATTCCACTTCTGTGA
>CAUYSK010125312.1:0-13195 GCA_963575035.1 Avahi laniger | reverse complement strand
GTGGTGATGGCTGCCACTTGCTAAGCATCCGCTGCAGCCCACATGTGGCAGCATTGCGTCTTCCTGGCAATCTCTGTACGTACCCCCGTAATTAAGGGGCTCTCGGGGAGCAGGCCTAGGCCACAGAGCTGGTACAGGCGGTGCTGGGACCAAGCTCCCAACCGCCAGGCTGCACAGGGTGGTGGTCCTGGCAGAGGAGCGGCAGGTGCAAAGGCCCAGGGGCAGGGGCATGAGAGTGTGTCCTCTTTGGCCAGGGCAGTGGCTCTGGGAAGGGAAAGGTTCAGGCAGGAGACTCGAATGCCAAGCTAAGGAGCTTTTGTTCTGGCTGGAGATGAGTCCAGTGAGAGGGTTTGGGGCAGGATTCTGGAGTAAGAGGGGCTGGGTTTAGATCCTGGCTGTGCTATTGACTAGCTGTCAATAGCTGTGAGCCCTTGGACAAATAACTAGACCTCTCTGTTCCTCACTTTCTTCATCTGTCACATGGGGTAACTATCGTGCCCATGCATGGGGTACCATGAGGATTAACGGGGTCAATATTCATAAAGAGCTTAGGGCAGAGCCAGACACATAGCGGTGAGCTTCTCTTTGGATACATAGTTCATTGGTGCTGCCAACTTTGCCTCCAGAACCAGGGGGGAGCGTGTTTATGGGTTTGAGGAGGAGGTGCGTCTCTACCCGCCCCCCAGATCCCCTCAGCCCTGTCCAGCTCAGGCCCCCCTGAGGCCCTCTCTGTATCTACCCTGCCCTGGCCCAGCACAGCAACACCCCCAGGGTCATGTCCATGTTCTCATTCACTCCTGGCCTCTGTCTTGCTGTGTGACCTGGGGCACATGCACACCCTCTCTGAGCCTCCAGCACCTCTCCCAGTCAGCAGGCATCCTGAAGCCAGTCCCCCCGCCCCGCCTCCATGGCCAAAACAGGCCTGAGACAGAGAACTCACGTGAGCGGTCTTGCCGGGGGCTCCGTGCCGAGCCAGCAGGGGCAGCTGGGCCGGTCCTCAGCTGCGTCTCTCTCCTTGTTCCCAGGACGAGATGGAGCTAGGCTACACCCAGGCGCCACACAAGACCTTCCCGGTGGTCTTCGACTCCCCACGGAATGGGGAGCTGCAGGACTTCCCCTACAAGAGGATCCTGGTGAGGGGTCCCCGGCCGCGCCCACTCCCGAGAGCCCAGGGGCCTTACCCAGACCCACCGGGGGTGTGGAGTTCAGAGGTCAGCCCTGGGAACCTTGTTCTTCAGGGGCGAGAGTAGGGTTGCCAGTAAAATACAGGAGATGGCCAGTAAGTTTGAATTTCAGATAAGCAACAAGTCACTTTTTGGTGTAAGCATGGCCCAAATATTGCATGGGACATACTTATACAAAAAATGTTGTTTATCTGAAATTCAGGTTTAACTGGGCATCTTGCATTGTCATTTACCAAACCTGGCAGCCCGAGATCAGGGAGGCAGGATGGTGCCTGTCAAGAACACAGGCTTTTGGGTCAGAGACACCCAGCTCTGTCACTTCCATGCTGTGTGACGTTGTGTGAGTTTCTTCCCCTCTCTGAGCCTCCATTTCCTGATCAGTAAAAATGATGTTTTAGCCCAGCCTCGCAGGAGTTTGAGAAGCCTCTCATTACCGCAGTGCCTGCAGGAGGGAGCACGCACCGCTGTTAGCGGGTGCTGCTGTTGGTAATAAAAAGGATGACAGTGAAGGTGACCGTTGCTGACCAGGACCCCCTTGAGGAAAGACGGGCGACTTCTTTGGTGCCATAGAGAACAGGAGAGCCTCCGACCCGCCCGCTGATACTCAGGAGTTAGGAGCTCTCGCCTGGCCCTCAGTGTTGTCTAAGTTCCCTCTGAGAGACGGCCATGGGCAGGTCCCGTTTTCCAGAGTTTAAAGACTGAGGCTCAGAGGGCCAGCACCAGCCTCGCGGTCCCCAAGGACGGGCCACTTGAGCTGATACTTGCCCTTGGGCTGGAGGTGGCAGGAAGGCCGTGCAGTGTAAGAAGATGGCCACGGCCCCGGCTCCATGTCCAGCGGGGTGTGCGGGGGCAACTGGAGCCTTCCCACGGTCTTCCCGTGACCCTGGGGATGATGCTGCCCTGACAAGGCACGGCCTGAGTGGCCCCTGTGTGAGCAGGAAGCATTGACGGGGTCAGATCCCCTTCCCTGTCTCTGACTCAGTGTTTCCATCTGAAGAATGGGTGGCAACTCCCACCCCATCGTTAAGGAGCGCAGAGCCCAGCGAGCTGGGCAAGCTCTTCCTGGCACCCTCCACCCCTCGGACACAGTTTCCCTCTCCAGGGTCCGGATTTTGGTTATGTGACTCGGGAACCACGAGACAGGTCTGTGAGCGGCCTGGACTCCTTCGGGAACCTGGAGGTCAGCCCCCCGGTGGCGGCCAATGGGAAGGAGTACCCCCTGGGGCGGATCCTCATCGGAGGCAACCTGCCTGGGTGAGAGAGGGGCAGGGAGTGGAGATCGCGGGTTGAGGCTGGGGGGCTGGTGGTGATGGTGTCAGGGGGAGGGGGAAGGACCATCCTACCCCTGGAAGAAAACCAGGAAGAAGTGATGCAACCGTGGTCCTGGATGTCGCGGGGGTGGCGGGCCGTTCACCAAACACTGTCCACACTTCCCTCGGGAAGTCTGCAAAGGCAGAGAGAGCAGGGACCCAAAGATCCTTTAGTCCAACCCTTTCATTTGACAAGTGGGCCCAGAGAGGGTGAGTGAGCGGCACAGAAGACAAACTTAGGACTGGACTCAGGTCATCTGATTCTGGAAATAAATAGATGATGCTAGTAACAGATGCTAGTAATAGTAATAGAAGAAAATGTTTTCATTCTCAACAGTCCTGGGAGAAAATGCATTTAAGTCAAAGCTCTTTCTTACTACCATGTAAATGACTAACATCAGATCTTTTCCAGAGAACAGAAGGGAGGTGTAAGACATGAAGGGTGGGACAGCAGTAACACAGAGAGAGAGCAACAGATCATGTATTATTCAAGATGAGACACAGGGGCACTGATGGAAAAGAAGAGGGACTGTATCACAACAGTGACGCGCTGTGGCATACACCAAGACATCGAGCCAACCCAGTTCAGCAAAGCCGTTAGGACAGACTTGGGATCAACTCATAAATGAATCCAGAGTCAAGCTGTGGAGGGGACCAATGGCCCTCAAACACATGATCCCCTAGAAAGAGGAAGTTGGGGCCATGTCATTAGATGCCCTTTCATAAGGATTGAGTGTGGGGGTGAAATCGGTCTCCTAGAGGATGTGAGAATGGGGTGTGAGAGTGGCTCTGCGGGTTTTCCGGGGTGTGGGACCTGGTGGGTCATTGCCCCGGTGGGATCGACCCGTCCCGAGTCTGCTCCGTCCAGAACTCACCCTGAGTGGAATTTAAAATATACATAGTCATGGTCTGTCCTGCTTACAGAAGCAATGCATATATATTTTTTAAATCAGATGTTGCAGAAATCTTGAACTCTTGTCATTCCATTTCTGCATGAAATTTTTTTTAGTTAAGCGACTTTTTTTTTTTAACCCCGTGGGCCCCAGGTCGAGAGGCCGCAGGGTCACCCAGGTGGTGCGGGACTTCCTCCACGCCCAGAAGGTGCAGCCCCCCATAGAGCTGTTTGTGGACTGGTTGGCCGTGGGCCACGTGGACGAGTTCCTGTGCTTTGTCCCTGCTCCCGATGGGAAGGTGAGGACTTGGGTGACGAGTCTTTCCTCGGCATCTGGGGCGTGGGCTGAGCTCCAGGGGGGGGCCCCGCCACGGCAGGGGGCTCAGGCGGGTCTGTTCTCTGCACACAGGGCTTCCGCATGCTCCTGGCCAGCCCCGGCACCTGCTTCAGGCTCTTCCAGGAGAAGCAGAAGTGGGGCCACGGGAGGGCCCTCCTGTTCCAGGGGGTCGTCGGTGGGTACCAGCGCCGTGTCCCTCCTCGCAGCTTGCCCGCCCCTCGCCCAAATTCAGATATGTCATGGCTTAGGGGGGGATGAGGAATTTTAAAGCAGGGCTGTCCCCCCAAATTAAGGACCCTTGCCTCCTGCCCCTGCACGCCTTGCTTCACCAGCCACCGCTGTCCTTGGCTGGGACAGAGCTGAGGCCGGGCAGTGGGTGGTGGGCGGTGGACGTAGCCAGAGGGGGACGTGGTGGCTTCTCAGGCATGTGACCATATTGCAGTCACACCGTGGAGCGCGGTGTTTAAGGTTCTGTAGTCACTGTCCTGGAATGTTAATAATTTGTGTTTCGAAAGTGAAATCTGATGGATCGATGAAGCACGTGCAGGGGCCTGGAACTTCTGCTCCTGAACAGTCCCCTCCCCCGGCCTCCCTGGGATGGGTTCTCTGCCATCCGCTCCCACGGCCCCTGGAGCCAGGGAGAGGTTCCCTCTCTGTCACTGCCCAGCGAGGCTGCAGCCCTCTGCCGCCCGCGGAGGTGGGGCTGGGCACACTATGCTCGCCCCTCGGCATCTCAGGGTAGGGCGCGGCATCAGTTGTCCCTGCAGGGCATTGGGTGGGCAACTTGGTGGTGGCCAGCCTTCTGCCCACCGCTGCTCAGGTACCCAGCACGTCCGGGTGCGGAGGCTGCAGCACCCCGGAGGTCACCCACTCACCGTGGCCTGGGATGGTGGGCCTGTGGGAAGAGGCGACGCCTGGCTCTCCGCCCCGCCCTGCGCCGGGCACAGCACGTGGGTCTCGTGCCAAGGAGGCTTGGCCACACACACTCCCGCCACCCATAGGCTGTGCGCATGCGCCAAATCGCAGGCGGGGCTTGCCCTGCTCCACACGAGGCCCTGTGCCCGATGGAGGGCAGTGTCAAATAGCAAACTAAAAACACCATGACAGGTCAAGAGGCAGACACCAGGGAGGAAAGAAACGGCTTTATATTGTCGTATCTTAAACGGTCCT
Organism: Avahi laniger; assembly: GCA_963575035.1. Classification (NCBI taxonomy): domain Eukaryota; kingdom Metazoa; phylum Chordata; class Mammalia; order Primates; family Indriidae; genus Avahi; species Avahi laniger. Next base: position 8,302 of record CAUYSK010125312.1, on the reverse strand, counting down.
TTTTTCCTGCTTTTTGAACAAGGGGCCCTCGTCTTCTCTTTGCACTGGAGGAATTGTGGGGAGCTGGTGGGGCTGCAGACGGCCTTGCCAGGCTGGTTCCCAGATCCAGTCCCTTGCCATCCCCAGCGAGACCGCGTGAAGCCCAGAGCGTCCTTCCTCTCTCGCCGACCCCAGGGGTCTCAGGGCACAGACACTCTGGCCTGCAGGATGGTAGATTTTCTTGGTCCTGTGGCCTCTCGGGAGGCGGATAGTGCCCTGGACGAGGCCTACCCCAGGGAGAAAAGCTTCTGCAGAACTCAGAAGCTCCCGAGTCCCGTCGCTCTGTTTGCTGGGGTTTCTTTCTGACACAACGCTGGAGCCCCAGCAGTGAGGTGGAAGAGACACCATCTCCCCCAGCCCTGTGCTGCTAAAGGGACCATGACTAGACTCCTTTGAACCCAGACTAAGCCTTAAAAACCCTCAAATCCAAATTACGTACTGGGGGGGGAGGGGAAGGCCACGTTTGTCTTTCCTGGGGGAGAAGCACGTTTACCGCGAGCACCAGCCTGCCCAGTGGGGGGTGGGAATGCACGGATGCCAGGACACAAGCAGCCGGCGCACCCTCCAGAGCTGACACACAGTGACCGTGGCCTCGTACGGACACGGAGGCCAGCGCACTTACAAGGCACCGAGGTGTGCCAGGCCTGTGCCATGCGCATCATGCGGGTTACCCCGTTTGCTCCTCACGAGAGCTACGGGGCGACTGTTACCCCGAGTCAGAGCCAGGAATGTGAAGCTCAGAGCGGAAGTCGCTGGCCCCGAGGCCTTAGCGGGAATGCAGTGGAGCTGGGGCTGGCCCCCACTGTCTGCCTCCCATGGGGGTGGAGGGGATTTGAACCTACAGCTGTGCAGGTGGGTCCAGGGAGCCTCCCCCCTCGCTTGGTCGAGGCTTGAGGCCCTTTGTGAGCACTGGGCTTGGGTTCGAATCCCAAGCCCCCCCACATCCTAGCTGTGTGACCTTGAGCAAGTCATCTGACCTCTCCAAACCTCAGTTTCCTCAGCTGTAAAGTGGGGATAGCGACGATACCCTGTGGTCGTGGTGCGGGTTGAGTTGCTGGGTGCAGTACTCGGGGCCTGCTCACGGTTAGTGCTTGCTAAACGGCAGCCGGGAGGTTTGTGAGCCGGCGGCTCTAAGCTCCCCTTCCCTGTCTAGCCCTGTGTCCACGGGTCCCCGATGAGGCTGGCAGGAAAGCCGAGTCGCTGGGGGCCCCTCCTGGAGGGCGGGGGCAGGGCCTGGTGATTCAAATCCCACAGCTGGCGGTTTGCTGCCCCACGAACCTGTAAAGGCTGGCCCTGGCCCAGCTCCCACTCGCCAAAGGAGGAAGAGTCATCACCCAGTGCCCTGGGGTGGTTGTAAGTTTCCAATTAAAGGCATCACCACTTCCAATGAACTCCAAGGTCTGAGGTTCACTGCCCTGCGGCAGCCGGAGCCTCCCACCCCTCACACCCCCAGATTTGCACGGGGGCCAGCTGAGCTCTGACACGTGGGCCCAGGAAAAGTCGGAGAGCTGCTGACTCGGCAAGACCAGCAGCTGTGAACTCGGCCTGTCTGCTTCCCGGAGCAGGGGGCCTTCCCGTTGGCTCCGTTCCCACCCTTCCTTGCTGTCTGTCTCTGTCCTTCGCAGGTGACGAGCGGGTCCAGACTGTGTCCATCGACCAGGTGCTCTCCAACGAAAGCCTCATCCGCTTTAATAAGTTCGTGCAGGTACGAGGGCTGTGAGTGGCCGTGGGCAGGCTTGGGACAGGGCCGGGAGACGGGAGTCTGAGGCTCACAGTTCGTGAAAGCTCAGGTTGGAACAGGCCCAGACAGAGGGGCTCCAGCCACCCTCCTTTGACCCGAGAGAAGTGAGGGACCAGCTAGGTGCATGTGAGGACAAGCATTTCAGGCAGAGGGAACAGCACAGGCGATGGCCCTGAGTTGGAACGAACAGGCCTGGAGTGTTTGGGGCTGAGCCAGGAGGCCAACGTGGAGTGAGGAGAGGCCAGGTTACGTCACACCAGGCCTGCAGGACATGGCTAGGACCCTGGCTGTGACTCTGAGTGGCATTCGAAGCCATTAGGGGATGCGGGCAGGACCCGATCTGACTTATGCTTTAAAAGATCTCCCTGCTGTGAAAGGTGACATGGCAACTCAAGCTGGGTAACCGTAGAAGAGTTTAATAAAGGGAATGTTTACAGAGGTGCAGGCAGGGTTTGAGGACATCAGTGAGGGACGGTGCACTGTCCCCAGGCCAGGAAAGGTGGGGAGCTGTTAGGGAAGGGAGCTGTTGCCACAGCCTGGAGAGGCCACCATGACAACAGGCTGCGAGACAGGAGCTGTGACCTTCACAGCCAACCGGTGACCTGGCAGGGAGACAGATGGGAAGCAAACACCCCGGCTGCACCCTCCTCCGCCGCCACCCACGGTCTCCTGCTGTGCCCCTGTTGGCTGAGCCCAGCCAGAAGCCACAGGGCACAGAGCCCGCCTGCCAGGGATCCACGTCCCCGGGCACAGAGCAGAGGAGGACAGCGTGCAGGGTCTGGAAGGGCACTCGGAGGGTTTCCAGCAGAGGGACAGAGTGAGTGCAAGTCCTCCAAGGAGCAAACACCGAGAGGGGGCTTCGACGCGTGAGGATTTCCTCAGTGAGGATGCCCGTGCGAGACTTGGGGAGAAGCGAGGCAGGACCAGGAGACGTGGGGCGGGGGGGGGCAGGCTGAGTGGGTGCCTCCTGCCCCCCCATGCAGGGAACGTTCAGCAAGGCCGTGGGGGGTCCCATAAGCCAAAGTCAACCACCGGGGGAGTCCCCTGTCCCCCAGAAACGGGTCTGCCTTAGTGTGCTTGTCATCTCAGCCATTGGCCAGGAGCAGCAGGTGAGAGGTGTGACCTCAAACCCAGGAAGGATTTCAGAGCCCGGCAGCAACAGCAACAGTTGCTCTCCCGAGTTGAAGGTGTTGATGTGAGACTCGAGAGGAGGCCATTGCCGTCGCCCAGGCAGGGCAGTGGCCTTCGGACCAGGAGGGAAGCTGGCAGAGTGGGGACAGGTTTTGAAGGTAGTGCCCACGGGACTTGCCGATGGATTGGGTCTGGAGCAAGGAAAGGAGACATCGAGGATGGCGGCAAGGCTTGTGGCCCCAATAGCTGGGTGAACAGGGTGGTGACATTTACGGAGCTGAAGGACCATGGGGCAGGAGCAGGTTGGGGGTAGAAATTAAACGTTTATGTTTGGACACATCACGTTCGATGTGCCTATTAGACATCCAAAGAAAGACGCAAAGGTGGCAGCTATACTTACAAGTCTAAGCTCAGGAAAGACACAGGGTGTATAAAGAGGTTGGGAGCTGTCCGTATATAGATGGTGTTTTATTTTCTATTTTTGTTTGTTTGTTTTGAGGCAGGGTCTCACTCTGTCACTCAGGCTGGAGTGCAGTGGTGCAATCATAGCTCAGTGCAGCTTAAAACTCCCAGCCTCAAGGGATCCTCCCGCCTCAGCCTCCCAAGTAGCTGGGACTACAGGCACGCACCACCATGCCCAACTGGTTTATCTTTTGTAGAGATGGGGTCTTGCTGTGTTGCCCAGGCTGATCTCAAACTCCTGGCCTCAAGCAATCCTCCTATCTCAGCCTCCCAACGTGCTGGGATTACAGGCATGAGCCAGCACCTGGCCCTTAGATGGTGTTTTAAACCATGAAACGGAAGGAGATTCCTTAAGGATCGAGGGCTCTAGAGAAGAAGGTCAATGATGGAATACTCGGAACGCTCTCATTTTAGCCCAGCTAAATGAGGATTGCGAGGGCAGGACACAGGACAGGCATGCTGTGAGGAAGGAGAGCAAAGACACTCGGCCATCCGCCTCTCCTCACCCAGACGTGACCCCTTGGGTGTCCCCAGCACACACTGGCAAGGCCTCCCCAACCCTCCTCCCTCCTCCCTCCCCCCAGAGCTGCATCGACTGGAACCGCGAGGTGCTGAAGCGGGAGCTGGGACTGGCGGAGCGCGACATCATCGACATTCCACAGCTGTTCAAGGCGGAGAGGAAAAAGGCGGTGGCCTTCTTCCCTGACTTGGTGAGGCCACCCCCCGTGACTTAGGGTTTCATCAAATCAGGCTCCGAGCCCCCAGTCCCCCCAGAAGCAAGACATTTGGTCGCAGTCGCATTTAGGGTTGTGGTAGCTGGTCGGGGTGGTGGGGAGGGTCCGGGGTCCCACAGTGCCCAGCAGAAGGGCCTCCAGCGGGCTGACCGCCATGGTCCCTCCTGCAGAAAGCTCCCTGGCCAAGGCCTGCTCAAGGGCCATCGGGGAAGGGACCCCCTTGACACTCGTGGAGTGAACGAATGATTGTACGAAGTCACGTGAACGAAGCACGTGGCATCGGCTGGGAACTCCGGCGTCCATTCTGCTGCCTTCCTCCAAGCTGGGGGCTGTTCATCCATCCCACATGTATTTAGGGTGTCCTGTGGGAGGGGCAGAGACGAATAAGGGTGGTCCCTGCTCTTGAGGAACTTTCAGTCTAATCCGTTGAGAGGGAGACTCTTCACCTCTCTGAGGACATTCCCAGCGATCTATTATGTGATAAGGTGATGTGCCGTTTGGAGGCAGGACAAAGTATTAATACTTCCAGCCTAAGAAGTAGGACTGGAGATCCAAGAAGGCTTCATGGAAGAAGTGGCCTTTGACTGAGCCATGAGGACTTTGCCTCTGTTCCCTCTAAATCTTGAGCTTGCATTTGAAGCACCTGGACAGCGGGGGCCCTGCCCCAGACGTCCTGATTCAGGTCTAAGGCAGGGCCCGAAGCACTGCTGCCTGGCTGACAAGCGCCCAGGCGGTGGTGACGGTTTGGGTAGCACTGCTGTGGGTCACTTGGTCCCCCTCCCCCTCCACCCCCTAGAAGAACTCAACTCGCCCATGGTCAGAGCCTTGTGGGGAGCCTATCCACACCACCATTGCTTCACCCCCACTTTCCCTTTTCCTTCCCCTTTCTGGCTAACTTTTTGCCACTGACTTGCAAAGCCTCTGGTCATTCCCCTTCCTTCCTGCGTGTTTGAGGCCGTCTTGCACATACGTTTGTGCCCCAGGACTTGTGCAATGGGTTAGGTTCTTGTGTTTGCAAGAGACAGAGGCCCACCCAAGCTGGCTTCAGCCAGAGGGAGATTTAATCTGAGGACACCAGAAACCTGAGGGCAGGGACAGTGCAGCAGGGCCTCGGGAGGGCCTGGAACCATCTCTCGTCTCTGTGTCCACATCATTCGTTCTCTCCTCCTTCCTCTCCCTCTCCTTCCAGCTTGGCTGCCTTTGCTGCTCTGTCCCTGGGGACAAATGTGCAAATGGCCACGTTATAAATACTGATGGGCAGAGAGACTGACTAGACTATCCCATTGACAATTTCAAGTTCCTGGGAGAGGGAATCTGATTGGTCCCTCTCGGGTCAGCTGTCAGGCCTGGGCCAATCAGCTACGGCCTAGGATGCTGGGATTCGAGAGCACAAGCATGGCAGCTGCCACAGTCCACCAATAAGCATGGCAGCTGCCACAGTCCACCAATAAGGAGGGCAGCTGCCACAGTCCACCAATAAGGAGGGCAGCTGCCACAGTCCACCAATAAGCATGGCAGCTGCCACAGTCCACCAATAAGGAGGGCAGCTGCCACAGTCCACCAATAAGGAGGGCAGTTACCACAGGAAGTTGCCATAGTGAGCTCTGTGGATGCCCCCGAAGGCATCTGGCCAAGGAGTCCTTACCAGCCCAGTCCCTGCCACTGCACGGGAAAGGCCAGCAGCTTCCCGCGAGGCTGCCTGGAAGACAGGCCCGGGTAGCGCAGGTGCGGGGGGAGCCCGCTGGTGAAGTGCCGCCTCCCTCTCGGACTGCAGGTGAACATGCTGGTGCTGGGCAAGCACCTGGGCATCCCCAAGCCCTTCGGGCCCGTCGTCAACGGCCGCTGCTGCCTGGAGGAGAAGGTGCGGTCGCTGCTGGAGCCGCTGGGCCTGCGCTGCGCCTTCATCGACGACTTTGCCCCATACCACGTGCTGCACGGCGAGGTGCACTGCGGCACCAACGTGCGCCGGCAGCCCTTCTCCTTCAAGTGGTGGCACATGGTGCCCTGAGCCGGCGCCCACCGGCCATCCTCCCCCCGGGATGGCATTGGCCCGGGTGACGGAGGCTGAGACCCCAAGGTTCCAGACGGAACGCCGCGGGTGACCTCCCCTCTCAGAAGCCTTTTCCCCGGAAGTGTCCACACCTCCCCTGCCACCCATGTGGTTCTCAGACTTGAATCCTCTTGGCCTCCCAAAAGGAAGGACCTCGTTTCTTGTGGCCTCATGCGAACCAACATCACCCATGGGGTCTTCCTCAAACATCCCCTCCCCACCCCCGGATCCTCCGTCTGGGGCAGACTCACACTGCAGCCTAGAAGCAGAGGAAGGACCCGTGATTCTGCTCCGGTCTGACCGCCTCCCGCTCTGCAGGGGAGCAATTCTAGAGCGAGACCGCTCCACACGGACAGGAGAGATTCTGTCCAAAGCTTCCCCCATAGGGAAGGAGCTGGGGGTCGATTTAGATCAAGGTGGGGCCGTCATTCCCACTGCCAAACTCCTGGCGGGAGGTCGAACCCTTCCCAACACTGTCACATGTTAGGAGTTTCTGGATGCACGTAGAAGGAACGATAGTTGTCTCTTAGTCTTATAAACTGACACTCAGAAATCCAGCCTTATCCAGAATCCCTGGGATTCCTTGGAGATGAGAGCATCTGGGGATGGCCGGATGCTGGGAAGACTGGGTAAAGGAGCAGAGTCCCTCTCCTAACGCACAGGTTGACCGTGGCGATCCCACCTCCCGCAAGATGCTTTGCTGGCCCTGGGACCTCTCTCTGCAGGAGGGGAGCCCCTGGCTGAATTGGTCCCAAGCCCTCTGTTGACCTCTGGTCAGCGATTCCATGTCCTGCGACACTACAGGAGGGGGCGCTGGGGGTGCCAGAGCCACCAAGACAGCTCACCCAGGGACAACTCTGGGAATGAACCGCTGAGTGCAGAGGGGTGAGGGTGGGTTTATTCTCTCAAGATGCGTGTCAGCCATATGTTCTTGTGGGTGCAGCTGTGTTTCCATCGCTGGCTAATAAATTGACAGACACCGATGGCTTTGGTCTCATTTTGGCCCTTCTTTGAGCTTAGAACCAGACAGCAAAGAGAGAGAAGTTTCCAAACAGCATGTGTTTGCTTGGCCCCCTCAAGAATTTGGTAAAACTGGGTTTGCTTCATCTTGGCCCGGGACGAGTTAGGGCTGCCACAGACGGTCGTGACAATATGGATGCACAAAGCCAGCCAGGCTGCGGGGACAGCCGGCATGGCAGGGCCAGGGGCCTGGCTGTGGCTGGAGGCTGCACTGGGAGGTGGGCAAGGGGGGCATGTAGAGTCCGCTTTCCCACCCACGAGAGGCTGCAGGTGGCCTTCCGCAGAGCACCAGGGCGCCGCCCTCTGCCCTCCCCACCACCTCCTTATTCTCTCCCGAGGTGCAAAACACAGGCACATCCCAGCTGGTCCCGGGGCTGGGCTGCATCCGGGTGGTTAGAGAAGGGGTTAAAGTTTCCCCAACACTTCCTCCTTGCCTCAGTTTACCTAGATTCTCTGAACAGGCTCCCGGCGCCCCCTCAATGCCCAGTTTGACAAAATAAGCCCCTCCCCCCACCCACTGCGCCCATCAGTAGAAGCTGAGACACATGAGGATGCTGAGAAAATTGTGTTTTTTGAAAGAGTTTGTGGTGGGAAATGCGACTTTCTGGAAGGCAAGTGCCTAAAATTGGGAGACTAGGGGTGAGTTTCCAAGCAGGTTGTTCTTAGTCCTGCTGCCCTCAGACCTGCCACGGGGCCCTGGGTGGACCCAGCAGAAAGCTCTGGAAACGTCTTTCCTCTCAAGTCTGCCCCTGTGCTCCGAGGTGCTGTGGTTGGCACAACCAGCGAGCAAGAAACCTAAGCCCACTGCAGAGGAGAAGCCAAAGAAATCTGAATACCGTATCCGCCTGTGCACACAGCCAGCAATCTGAATACCGTATCCACCTGTCCACACAGCCAGCAATCCGAATACGGTATCCACCTGTCCACACAGCCAGCAATCGGAATACCGTATCCACCTGTCCACACAGCCAGCAATCCGAATACGGTATCCACCTGTCCACACAGCCAGCAATCCGAATACCGTATCCACCTGTCCACACAGCCAGCAATCCGAATACGGTATCCACCTGTCCACACAGCCAGGAATCTGAATACCGTATCCACCTGTCCACACAGCCGGCAATC
>CAUYSK010125310.1:0-20759 GCA_963575035.1 Avahi laniger | reverse complement strand
CTTGCCAGGAATGACTCTGTTCTTCAGTTCTCTGAGAGTTGAGAGTTAAACCTTTATGTACAAGAGTTTTTTAGTAGTTAAGTGCTTTTAAGATGGAAATCTTTCAGATGTAGACTATCTCAGCATTTCCAAAGGTTTTTTTGGTTTTTTTTTTTTCTCAGTATTTTTTTTTTATTTCAGCATAATATGGGGGTACAGATGCTTAGGTTATGTGTGTTGCCCTTGCACCTTCCTCCCCAAAGGTTTTTTTTTTTTCTTTAACACTGGTTCTGCTGGATGTTAATAAGAGTTACACACAAAAAATTTTTAAAGCAGAGAGGTCCCATGGTCAAATAAGTTTAAAAAAACAGTAGGTTGAAAAGTTAAATAGGTTCTTTAACGACAGGACTTCTCTGAAATTCTTTAAAAACAAAGTATGTTGTATCTAAAGTGGGTATGTTACGCACTTCTCCAGAGAATCATTTTTCTCCTGGGATGAAGGTTCTATGTGACGGGCTTTGGAAAGACTGTGCTGCACACGTCCCTTTCTCCTTAAATGCTCCCAATGGCTCAGTATTGTCTTACCAAGGGCCTCGGTCAGCGTGACGGGCTGGCGATGAGGATGAACTGCTGCGAGGAAAAGCCTGGCCTCCGCTGGCCACCCCTGCCACAGTGAGCTATGTCACGGGCGGCAGGTCTGGACACCACCGAGTCAGGCTCCACCACTGACTGTGCTGCTACGGCGCAGACTGCGAAAGCAGCTCCAGCTCGACCTTCCTGTCTGGGAGGCCGGCTGTGAAAACCTTTCAGGACCTACAAACTCTGCACTCCACGTGCTGCCCCACTGTACGTTATCCCCCACCCTCAACGTCCCCCTCCTTTGCAAAACTCCAGACCACAGTGATCTTTTCTGCTCCATTCAGAGCACAGGTGGCCACTGATGTTCTTGGCACTTGCCCAGGTGCTGCCTCATGACACCTCCTGTGGTTACTTCCGTGAGTCTTTGACCATTTCACTGTGGATGGATTTGTGAGTGCTTCCTCAGCTAAACAATATATTCCACAAAGGCAGAGTGTTTGTGTCTCCCTGTGGCACTGAGAACATAGACTCTCAAATTTTTGCTGATTGGCCAAGAAAAAAAATTTTAGTGCAAAGCATTGTTATAAAAGAGGCCAGCCAAGCTTGGTCAGCCAGCCTGGCATTAGCCTTCTAAGAAACTATGTTCTTTGTCTTACCCATGGGCAACAGTGTGGAAGGTGAGGCCTCCCCCCAGCTGTAATGGTAGTATCAGTAAGAAGGCCAAACCTAAACAGGATGGGGGGGGAGTAGGGCACAGGTACATCTGGAAAAGGGTTCTGAAGGGGTGTCTGCTGAGCACAGCGTCCTCGAGACCCCAGGAGGCCCTAACAGGTGGTCTGCCCTCTCCAGTGTGGTAGCTCACGCACTGCTGCTCATGGGGACTGCCTTGGTAACAAGCCCACCAAAGACAGAAAGGAAGTCTGCCTTATTAAAATCAGTGGTCACTGGTTCACCAACAGTGGACAGCAAAACATCCCGGCTTCCCTCCCTCCAGTACTGGAAGGGAGACTCTGACTGGAGGAAACTTCCCCGTGGTTGGGCGAATCTCCCCAGCCTCAGGGGAGGCAGTGTAGTGCGATGTAATAGTTAGGACCATGAGTAACCGGAGGCAGAGCAACCAGGTCTGAATCAAGGCTCTCCAGTCATCAGTCATTGTCCTTGGGCAATTCGATTAATGTTCTGAGCCTCAGTCTTCTTACATGTAAATTGGGGTGAAAATAGTTCCTTTTCATAGGGCTGTTGTGAGAATACATGAGGTAACTGCACAGAGTGCTTAGTTAGCCCAGCCCTGAGCACACAGTAAATGTTCATTAAACACTGGCATTATTAATCAACAGGTCTCCCCAACCACAGCCTGCCTTGTACAGGACTTAGCTCTGCTCAACTCTCCACCCCAAGCTGAGGTCTCCAGAGCCACAAGGGGTAATCCCAGGCTGATCTAGTCAGATGATATATGCCCAAGAAGTGGAAATTATTTTTCACATAATTAGAATGGCAGATTTTATTGCCCTCCCCATCAAATTAAAATACTCCCCAAAGTCAAATTATTCATGTATTTTTTTGCTTTCCACTCAATAGCTATGAGGATTTGGGCAGCTTCTTCACGTGTAAAAATGGAGATGATAATAGCACCTACTTCATTCAGTTGTTGCCAAGGCTAAATGGAAATGTAAGTAACATGCTCAGCGCATAGTAAATTCTCAATCAATAGTAGCTGTGTGTGGCAGTAATTGCCAGAATCAAGAGAAAGATCCACCACCATTGCTTTTGCTAACGAACACCGGACAGTGCAGGGCCTTGGTGGCTGTTCTAAAATAATGTGAAAAACCAGAAGCAGCCCCCTTCCCACCCAGCATAAATAATGACAGCTCCTGGGGCCAGCCAGGTGCCAGCAGTCAGCAGATCAGACCCATGGGAAAGCCTAGGAGGGCAGGTCCCAGAAGCAAGAAAAGGAGCATCTCCCCAGAGCAGGAGGGGCCTCAGCCCTCTCTCCATCTCTCCGCAGGGAAATAGAAGGCTGAGAACAGGTGATCAGGGAACTCTGCAGCCTTGCAATCAGCAAAGAGGTAATCACATATCCATGGGGCCTGAGGGCAGGGAAAACAACAGGGCAGAGTGATTTAGCCCAGGTAGGTTGAACAGAAGTAAGAATGAGGACAACATCCCTCAAGTCACAAGCTGTGGTCCCAGAGTCAGACTCTCTCTCCACTAAGGAATTCACCTGGAGTGAGGCTCACCAAGGACTTGCGGCCATGAATTCATGGGAGGACGCGCATCAGGGACACGGCTCCAGCACTGCCAGCAGACCAGAGCACATTTAAGGCGGACCTGAGGAACAGGGATGCTTTGAGAATGGTTTAGTCTGCAGAGGCAGAGCTCCTGGTCAGACAGGAGATCCCTGTCGTACTATCTTCCCTTCGATGCCCCCATCACCACCTCTTCCAGGAAGAAGGACTACCAGGAAAAAGGGGACCCAAACCTTAAAGAATGTAGAAGGCGATACAGCAGGAAAAGAAACATAAATGTCTAAAGCATATACAAAATGCTGAATGCAACCTAACGCTTCACAGCAATCTCATATTTCACCTATCAGGACAAAACTCCAAAAGACAATACCCAGGCGGCTCACAAGGCTGGGAGGAAGAGGCACTCAGGTGTCCTGCTGGCAGGGGTGTGAGCTGGGGCAGCGCATGGCGGGGAGTGTAATTTGGCAATATCCAGTCACGTAACTAACGCATATACCCTTGGACCAGGCAAAGTCACTTTTGAAATGTAATCCACAGATACAGCTGCACATGTACGAGGCTTCATGAGATTATTCATCACAGCATTGTTTTTAAGAGCATAACACGGGAAACAACCCCAATTTCCACCAATAGGAGATTAAATAAAGTATATCCAGACAATGAAATGCTACGCAACTTTAAAAAAGAAAAAAGATTAGGACCCAATCGAAAAATGGGCAAAATTTATAAACAGTCCACAGAAAAAAAAAGACACCATTTGAAAAGATACTCTGCTTCACTCATAATAAAAGAAATGCCAACTAAAACTACAATGTGATACCATTTATTATCTATCCTACTTGCAAAAATTCAAGTTTCATCTCATATTCTGTCAGTAAGGCGGGGGAGAGCCAACCACTGTCACATGTTGCAGGCTGGAGCACAAAATGGCCACAGCCCCATGGAGGGGGATTTGGCAATAGCTAACTGAACCGCAGATGCTTCGACAGCGACCCAGCAATTCCACTTCCAGGAATTTACCCCAAAGACATGCCTCTACAAATACGAAACAACAGATGCACAAAGCTATTCAGTTACCATCGTGAATATGCCAGAAAATGTTGAAACAACCTAAATGCCCATCTAGAGGAGACTGGCTGAATAAATGTCTAATTCCAGGACTGGGGAAATACAAGAGAAACCTGGAAAAGTTTATTATGCCAGAAACAAGATAGTGCCCAAAAGAACTCACCCGCAAGCTTGAAAGGGCTCCCATGGTCAAATCTGGGACAACCTGAGCATCAAGAAGAGCAGTGACGGTAACGACAACACACTGAAGAGGAACACACCAAATGAAAAAACAAAAATCCAGGAGTCCACAGTATCACTAAAAAGGTGGAAGAAAGAGGAAGCTCTTCTTCATATAAAAAGTACTAGCTAAAAAACGTAGGAAGAATGGTAAAATTGGAAAATCATCCCTTTGCAATGTGATAGTTAATACAAGACAGAGCTATAAATGGATGCTAAACCGTTGAGTAAAATCTTGTTGCAGAACAGGATAGTCACATGGCTCAAATTCCATCTCACAGATTATTTATTGAGTACAAAGGAAATAGGGTACCTTTATAATGAGAGATCTAGCAGACACTACCTTAACCAAGTGATCAAACTAAGCATCCCTAATAGTGAGACAAACTGGCATTAGGTGCCTTATGTGAAATAGCGGCAAGTACCCAGCATCACAGATGTGATCTTCTTACCAAAATGTCTAATCCAAATCTAAGTATGAAAAAGCAGTCAGACAAATACAGATTGGGTATTATGCAACAGGACAACTGCTCTCAACTATTCAAAAGTGACAATGTCCTAAAAGACCTCTCCCTCCCAAAAAAGGCAAAGTTCCTCTTCTCTTTTCTAGGCAAAAGGTGACAGGATGACCAAATTCAATATTCAATAGCTGACAGATCGTGGAATGAAAAAAAAAGTCATACATAATGATTTTGGAAAGAGAAATTTTTAACGTAGACTAGATAACATTATTGTGTTAATGTTAAATTTCTTGGGTCTGACAATTTTATTATTGAAAACACGAAGTCCTTAGGAAATATATCAGCTAAAGTGTCTTTAAACAAAGAATTAAGTTGTTCTCCATATTGATATTTTTAAAAGTTTCTTTGGCATATTTTGTGTAAAAACAAAGGCAAGATACAGAACAGTGTACACAGAATCCTACCTTGGTCTAAAAAGTTGGGGGAGGATAAATCATACAATTTTATTTGCTTGTATGGGCATATGTAATTTCTAGAGGAATATATAAGAAATGAATGAAAGTAGTTACCTGTGGTAGGTAACAAAGAAGAGCAGAAAACAGAGCAGACAAGACACAGAGGTAGGAATAAGTTATTTGCTATATGCTTTTTTAAATATTTTGAGAGGCCCTTTGATATCCCAGTCAGCAGGCTGGCCCCCTCCTCCTCTCTGTAAGTTATACCAAGAAATGTTATAGGAGCTAGAGACTCCTTAACGTTTTCTAGAGGTGTCAGTGGCGTCCTTGGTATGGTGAAACGTGGTCTTCTCATGCTGAGTGGAGAAGAGTACATGTGTAGTTCAATAAAACAAATCAAGTCTTACATGTTCACACATTCTTATTTCCCAGCAATTCAGCAATTATTTTACTATTATAAAAATTTATCCTAAGGAAATGATTATAAGAATAAACAAAGATTTAATCACCAAAAATGATCATCACAACATTGTTATGAGAGGGAAAAACTGGCCGGGCATAGTGGTTCGTGCCTGTAATCCTAGCACCCTGGGAGGCTGAGGTGGGAGGACTGCCTGAGCTCAGGAGTTCAAGGCCAGCCTGAGCAAGAGTGAGACCCCATCTCTACTAAAAACAGAAAAAATTAGCCAGATGTCATGGTGTGCACCTGTAGTCCCAGCTACTCTGGAAGCTGAGGCAGGAGGATCGCTTGAGCCCAGGAGTTTGAGGTTGCAGTGAGCTATGATGATGCCACAGCACTCTAGCTGGGGCAAGAGAGCAAGACTCTGTCTCAAAAAAAAAAACAAGAAAAGAAAAAAAAAAAAGGAAAAACTGAAAACAATCCAAATATTTCTTTAAAAAGGCTTAAGTAAATATTGGGACATCCAAAGGAATACTAGGAAGATGTGGTAAAAGTATATGCCATGATTTAGAACAATGTTCACATAGCATTTTAAAATGAAAATGGCAAGTACATTACATGATTTAATTTAAAATTATACATATGTAGGTATATAAATGCATAAAGCAATACAGCTATTTTGGGGTAATAGAATTACAGGTATTTTATTAATATGTTTTTTTTAATTTCCTCAAAAAATGAGATTTTATGGAAAATGGAAAAGCCCGTGCAGAATGCGGCTGTGGAGAGGTACAACCCAGATGTCTTTTTCGCCAACTTCAAGATTGGGAAAACTCTTGCAGACATTCAGTTTGCAGGTAGCCAACACATGTCTCTAGCTCCTGTAATATTTCTCAGTATAACCTGCAGGGGGCCTGCCTGCCAGCTGGGATATCAAAGCAACCTGTCAACCTGCCAACAGCCCCCAAGAGCAGCTTGAATAGGTCAACATCCACTGGACCATGACACTTCCTCACTCACTCCCCAGGGCATGATCACATCTGAGGAAACAGAGCCTCATTTCACCATAGCACCCCTGGCTAAGCTCCACATGTCAGCTCAGACAGCACCTGAAGCTAAGGATCCCCGCAAAAAGCTGACAGAAGCAGCTCCCACACATCAGCATATCCTGGTGACTCTGGAAGGAGGGACGCTGGCTTCAGGTAAGAAAGCTGAGAACTTCCCAGTTTCTGTCAACTTGCTGGCTGCCGAGCCAGTGAGCAGAATGAGGTCTGCTTCTGTAGCACGGCAGACTCGAGGAAGCAGGTTTGGAGTCAAACCCAGATGTGAAGTCCCCCTTCTCTTCGTTAGCTCTTCCACCTGGTCAAGTCACTGCTCTGCACCTTGGGTGCAACCTGGAGGCACCAGGGTCTTTTAATAGAGCCATGAAGGTTAAATGAGCTACATGTGAAGTGCCTGGCAGAGAAGTGAGCACACACACGCACAGGACTGACAAACAGAGAGCAAAATGGTGACAAGGCCATCCTAGAATAGTGGCTGCACATACTAAGCCCCAGTAAGTACTAGCTGCTGTTACTGCTAGAGCAAAGATTAGTGGGCTAGTCATCCACCAACAGAAGGAATAAACCAAACACAGTGCTTAAAACACAGTCGCCTGTGGCAAGATTCAAAGCCTCCAGGAGATAAGACTGGCATCAGTATTCTCCAAAAGGGAAGAAATTATTGGATTAAAAAAAACCACACCTCCAAGTCTCACATATCAAAGACATTCACATTTCACATAATCACTGGTTTTACTTTAAATGGAACATAAACTAAATGACCCAATAAAGTGTTTGTTTCTAGAAATGAAACAAGTTTTCTCCCCAGTTCCTAGTAAATTTGAACAGAAAAAGGAAATTTGCATTCAGCAAAGATTCCAGTGTTAACCAAAATAAGCTGGGTCACCAATCTAGAAGATTTTAAATCAGTATATGTTAGTAAGGCTTCCTATTTATCAATGAACTACTGTACTGCCAAGCAGAGGGTTAGGTTCGTTATAACAGGAGTGTGGTGTTTAAGTGGGACTTTGAATTTGCCCATCCCCTAAATTTAACTAAGACCAAAGTTCAGCACCAAATTCCTGTATGTTCTAAAAATAAAAATACAAAAAGGAGGTGGGAGTGGGGAACAGGCAATAAGTTTCCAGATGTTAAAGAACAATTCTTACCTAGAGGGCTTCATAAAGGGGGCAGGAAAAAACTGATCCCTACCATTACGCCACACCAGCTCTCCCGTCCCTTGGTCCGTATGCGAAGAGCACTAGAGAGGAGAGAAGGTGGCAGCTACGAGCCTTCTCAGACATGCAATGTTTACCAGGTTCTCCCAGGGAGGTGTGTTCCCCTCCCAGGCGCCATTTAAGGGAGTATTATAAGAGAACTGCTCAAAAACTGGGGCACCTGAGAGAAGATTTGTTCCCCCAGTTAGACACGTTCTCCGGCAGCGAGCTTGCTAATTTGTCCTGTGCCTAACATAACAGGCAAGAGGATTCAAGAGCACTGGCCCAACTGAGAGAAGGGGCAACACTAAGGAAACTTCTGTGCCCACTATTTAATAGAGCAAGGAGATGAGAGTTTAGGTAACAAAAGAACAACAAAAGTAGTAGCTTACCTGGAGCCATGTGTGCACCCCTCCATGGGGACCACCCACAGCTGAGAGGATCTTACTAGCGTAAGTCTGTGGAGTAGATCTCCAGCTGAAGAAGCTCTTGGGACAGTATCAATGCCATCGGCTAAACATCTGACTTCTCCTCCTTCCAGATCCACGGTAGGATTACCCTTAACTGCCCCACTGATGTGGGGTCTGGCTGTGTGACCTGCTTTGCTCTCAAAAATGGCATCTCCTCTAACGAGATGCACTGAATTGCTGACGCAAGGTGACTGTGAACGCACAGAGACGAGGCCTTCGTCAGCCTGTCGTCCTGGGACAGTGCAGATCAGAGCCCCCACCAACCTGTGAGCGATGTGTAGCATGAGATAGAAATAACCGTTTGTTGTTTTAATCCAAAAATGTGATTTTGGGGGGAGTTATGTGTTACCACAGCATAACCTAGCCCAACCTGACTGATAAAAGAGGGCTAGAAAGGGAGAGGTTGACCTGAAGTCCAACCACCACATCAAGAAGTTATGTAGTAGGCAGGTCCCTGTCTGACCTCCAAGGGGCCCACCGTGATGCCAAGCCTGGGAGGAAGGGGGTTAAATAACCAATCCTACATCCATCCCCACGCGGGCTCCTCAAGCCACACGTCTAGACTGTGTAGGGGAAGAGGAAGAAAAAAACCCAAATCTGATATGAGGCAGAAGTTTAAAACTCAACTGGACTTAGTTTTGAAGCTAAAAACGATGGAAAACTATGGAATCTGCCAAGATGTTATTAAGGGAAAGCAGCAATTAAAAATAAACAAAATTGCCTCATGTTTATTTCCCAAACTGAAATTCTTCAATACACTGGCTGCCCATACATGTTTGGTAAACAGGGACATGTGTTTATGACTGGTCTCAGAAAGCTGCAGCTGTTCACATTTGCTCTCCTTAAAACACATACACACACGCACTCGTAACACTGAAATAGTTTCCAAAAGACAATCAATATTGCCCCAAGACCATCAATTCTAATCAGCCTACCAACTGTGGCCTACTAATCCTATCACGTGGCCTTCCTGCTTCTTTTAGAGATATAGCTGTTTTACTCTGCACACCCCACAGGGAGAGAGAGAGACCAGGACATCTGAAAATAACGTGTCCGAGAGAAGTGGATCAGAGCTCCACTATCGTTACTGAGAGGGCGGGCACTGAATAGCCAGAGCGTGACGGGGAGGAGCCTTGTTGACATGTCAGGGTCCCCATCTCCTCCACGTGCCACATCACCCACCCTGGGCCCCATAAAGAACAGTTTTGTCTTTTTCTAGCTTGGAAGTCAGGAGGGTGGGAGGGCACCTAGGACGCCAGAGGAAACTGGGAAATATTTGGCCAGGAGAGACAAAGTCAAACATAATAGCTGGGAGAAAAGGGAAGGAGGAGAAAGAGTTTGACGGTGTCGTAAGGAAAACTCCTGAACACACGGAGGGACGAAAGAACCAGGAGGATGAGCAGAGCAGAGCTTCTGAGAACTGTCGTTGTGGGTTATGATTTGGGCCTTTTACATTCTTTGAAAGAGAGAAGAAAGACCTAGAATTCTTTTTGAGTTCCTTCGGCTGGTGGACCGTGCATTCGTGAACGGGACTTGAAACAGGCCTGGCTGGGTGAGGCCCTGGGGCTTATTTGGGTGGCAGATTCTTCTGCAGAAACTCCTCGGCTACCGCAGCCTCCCCTGTGCCCTCTTGATCTCGCCTTCTCCAAAAGGCACTTCACAACTTAGAGCAGACACCTTCTCCCTGCAAGCCCCTCTGACCTCTTTGTTGGGGTGGGATGACCCTCCCGGGGCTGCCTCAGCATCCTGTGCTTCCCTAGATCAACTCACAACTCACAATGCCTCACGTTACAACTGTCTATGTACCTGTTTATCCGAGTGTCGGCTCGTTAGAGTGTCTTCAATTTCCACGTCCCCAAGCCTGGCACCATGCCTGGCACACAGGTATTCAATAATTAAGTCAATCTAGGCTCCCTCTCAAAATTTTACTTGACCAAAACAACAGGAAGGAAGTGATTCTCGCCTGCTCCCCTTGTCCATGTAACACAAACTATATTTCTTGCCTAGGCACCAACAGCTGTGTTACTTCTGCAGAAACTCAACTATTCTGCTGGTCAGTTGCGTGTGCTAGGAAAACACTTCACATAAAGACTAATTCTATAGTGGAGAAGAGAACAGAGAAGAGAGGGAGATTTTAAAACTATGACTTAAGAAAAGCATTCAAACAGTTACTCCAGAAGGTCAGTCTGGGTGCCAAGGTCCCACAGCAGAGGATTAGCAACAGAGCGGCACAGTCAGCTAAGGTCTGTAAACTCCACAAAGGAAAGGTCCTGCGGAGCTGTGCTGCGGGAGCAGGTTACGGCAATGCAGGCTTTCTTCTCTTTTTCCCATGCCCTCTAAAGCAGTGGTCCCCAACCTTTTTGGCACCAGGGACCGGTTTCATGGAAGACAATTTTTCCACGGACTAAAGGCAGGGAGGGGAGGTGCCGAGCTCAGCTGGTGATGCCAGCGATGGGGAGCTGCTGTTAGTACAGACGAAGCTTCGCTCTCCCACTGCTCACCTCCTGCTGTGCAGCCCCCCTGGTTCCTAAGTTTCATGGAAGACAGTTTTCCAAGGACAGGGGGCAGGGGACCTCTGCGGCCAGGTCCCTAACAGGCCACAGACTGGTACCGGTCCACAGCCTGGAAGTGGGGACCACGGCTCTAAAGTATGAACTCAATGTGTCTTTTGAAGTTTAGGCTAAAAAGGAGAAAGATACACTTTTAGCTTAGCATTGCACAGGAGTTACATTGGCAGGAAGTTAATATTCAAAGTGAAAAAGGTCTTTCAGAACAGACCAAAAAGACCTTTTTTCCACACTCCTACCCATGCCTAAGACATCCAACCTTCTCCAGGAGTGCGAACAGCCAGGGCAGAGGTAGTAACCGTGCTGGATGTCAGGGACCGAAATCGGCAGGATTTGGGGAGGGACTCAGGATTAAGGGAGGACAACGTGGACAACACCCATGGGAACACTCTCTGCCAGCCACAGGGTGGGCCACACAGTACATCCCATCCTCCCAGACTGAGACTTCGCATCCATGAACAGCAGCTACAGAAACATCCAGATAGACCAGAGGCATTACCTGCCCCATCCCCACTGCCACACGGACTTCCTGTGGACTCGCAGATACTTAAACCAGGACTAAAGGCAGGATCGAGCATCCGCTGAGCGGCTGGTGGGCTTGGTCACGTGTTATGGGCTGTGTCCCCATTCCTGCCCAAGGAAGAGTGTTAGAATTACACAAAGAGAAAAGTTTCCCAGCCCATCCTCAAATGGGTACTGGGTATCCACAGAAGCGTAGAGATGCCAGAATACATGAGCCAAGGTCCCAGAACCCAAGAGTTCACAATGCAGGTGTGCCTCAGTCAGACCAAACAAGAGCCCAGCGTGAGGAACGCACTCGCGACTACCAAGCTGCGTGGCACCAGCTGTCACTGCTACGGAACTCAGAGGAGCCGGTCTTTAAAACGTGCTGTGCAGCATACGAGAAAGAAGTCGTGAACAAGGATAATCCTGTTGGAAATAACGATACTACCCAAGATGTGAGAAGAAGCAAGAATTGAGGGAGGGTAACCAGCCCATCCATCTGGAGACTGTCGGTTCTTTTGGGCAACAGAAACAGTTTGACGCCGCATTTCTTCCACTCTTCAGGGGAAGAAAATCAAACAGGGTCTCTGATTCACAGTGCAGCCAACTTGCTGTAACGCAGAGGCAAATACACAACTCCCAGTGGCCCTTTATCCTGGCAAAAATAATAAAAGTCATGTAGTATTTATTGCACCTGACTGGTTGCAATAATCTATCAAACCTCCTTGGGATATAAAAAAAAATAATGTGTTTGTTCAATTAGTCCTCCCTCTTCTTGGCTCTGGAAAAGTCAAATATCACAAACGAGAGGAGCTCTATGCCCTAGAATGTAAGCTCCATGAGGGCAGGGGGTTTGGTCTGCGTCCCAGAGCCTAGGACAGTATCTGGCACATTTATTTCTTAAATGAAGGAAAGAATGGCTAGTCATTCTCAATTTCATGCACCTGGGCTATACTCTGCATTAAAAAAGAATTATGAAAGGAGCAACCGTATCTCTAGGCCAGCAGTTCTCAACCTTGACCCTATCGACAATTTATTCGGGGGTGGGGGGCAGACTGTCCTGTGCACTGTAGGCTGTTTAGCAGCACCCCCAGTCTCTACTCACTAGATACCAGCACACTCCCCGCCCCGTTATAGCAACCAAAAATGGTCCAGACTATGGCCAAATGTCTCCTGGGGGCAAAATCTTCCCTAATTGGGAATCACTGCTCTAGGCCTGCAGAGAGCTCCCGAAGAGCTGACACAGACCAAGAGAACTGATGTGTTTTCTGTCTCATTCATAATGCTGAGACAGCACCAGGGGAAACCCTTCTCCCTGCCTCCTCTCTGAGGTGAGTGCACCGACGGGCCTGCGGCGGGAGGAAATATTGGGTAATGAAAATCAGGCAGATGTCTTGAACACAAATGAAGACTGAGCTGTGGGCCCAAGCCTTGTCTGTATTCTACGGGAAAAAGCACTTTACCGCTGTGGTGGGGATGGACTTGGTTTTTAATGATCTCCTCTCGCCCTCCTCCACACAAGGGCATTAAAGCATCTATACATCGCGCTGGTAGCCGGGGATCCGTCAGCAGCAATTTCACTTAAAATCCAGCTAGCAGCATCTGCGCCTGCTCCTAATTATGACAAGGCTGGGATTCATTACTATTTCCACAACAAGTTCAAAGGGCTCTTCAGAGAATAGGCTCTGCAAAGCCCTCACAAGGCCAGGCACAAATGTGAGAAAAGGCGACCGCTTCTGCTTCCCAGCTCTGGGCGAGCCGGGGACTCTCACCTGTTCCCTGACAAAAATCAAGAGGGATCAGAGAAACGTTCCTCCCGATCAGGACTCCTGATGATCACGCATCGTCTTACCTGTGCTGGTCTGGTCCTTGCACACATCTTGGCATGCCATGTTTCCCGCATTCTTTCTTACCAAAAAAATCACTAATGCCCAGTGCTGGCAAGAACGCAGTAAAACACGCATTCTACAATTCGGGGGGTAGGATCAGTATAACATGGTAACATACATCAATGGCCTTTAAGATGCACATGCCAGTACACCAGGTATTTCTACTCCTGCCAATATATCAAAAGGAAATAATTCTAAACGTAGAAAGACCCACATGACCAAAAATATTCATCATATTAATATAATTAATTAGAATAAGAAAAAAATGGAAATAACCAATTGCCTATCGCTACATATCTTAGTTTGGTGTACTGGAGCAGGTACATTCACTGGACTGATACACACCATTAAAATGTCATTTACAAAGAATAGCACCATCCTAAAATGTTTTTGATATGTTGTTAAATGAAAAACGAGAGCACCAAATCAGATAAACAGTATGATATCAACCATGAAAATAAACACTTTGGTATTAAAAAGTCTACCGGAGGCACAAATGGCCAACAAGCATAGGAAAAAATGTTCAACATCACTAACCATCAGAGAAATGCAAATTAAAACCACAATGAATAGCTATTGTTAAAAAGACAAAAACTAACAGATGTTGGAGAGGATGCAGAGAAAAGGGAACTCTCATATACTGTTGGTGGTAATGTAAATTAGCGCAATCCCCTGGGGAAAGCAGTAAGATTTCTCAAAGAACAAAAAATAGAACTACCATATGATCCCCAATCCGCTACTGGGTATCTGGCATAAGTGGTAGCTAAATAACGTGCACACGTGGAAGCAACGTGTGGATTGATGGAAGATGGGGACTCAGGGGTGAGCGGGGGTGACGGGGGGTTACTTGGTGGGTACAAGGTGGGTTGCTCCAGTGACAGGTGCACTGAAGGCCCCAAGTTCACCACAGTGCAACACATCAGTGTAGCAAAATTTCACTTGTACTCCATGAATATAAAAAATAAATGGAAAAAAAATTCTACTAGAGGCAAATAGACCCCTCCCATAAAAAGTGACTGCATATTGGAAGGAAATGATTATTCTTCTTTTTCTGTATCTTCTAACTTCTTTTTTAAAATTATCTATTTCTTTAAATTGGGAAAACAAAGTAATATCAAAAGAATAATGGAAAACCCACAGAGCATAAACACTTCCCGTCTATATTCCCCCTACAGCAGCTTATTTTTGTCTGTAACACTTAAAACCACCCATCGCACCTTCACCTGTGCTGTTCTCCCAGACTAGCACATAATTTTCACAAGCGGAAGCAAGCACCTGACATGTAGTGGATGCTCAGTACATTTTTGCTGAATTGGATGTCTGACGTAGATTATAGGTTTGTTTTTGTTTTTTAATTTCTCAATCAGTAAAACAAAAATGTTGCTCTCAGTGAACTTTCATGTACTAATGGTGAGAGAGTAACTGGCACGGCCACTTCAGAAACTATTTAACTGCATATCTTAAAGTTGGACACTCACCCTGTCCTGCTGGGACCCGTGGTTTCCACACCTAGGTGTGTACCTCAGAAAAACGTGTACATAGTTTCACCAAAGACATGCCCAAGAGAGTGCTATTTTGTAATAACCGAAACCTGGAAACTACCTAAATGCCTTTCAACAATAAAACAGGTAAATAAATTGTGGAATATTCATACTGCAGTGAAAATGAACAAAAAACAGCTACACGCAAAAATGTATTGCAAATGTAATGTTGAAAAAGAGGCCAGATATAAAAAGAAGTACACACTTATTATGATTCCATTTATGAAAGTATAAAAATAAGCAAAACAAATCTATGGTGTTAGAAGTCAGTGACCACAAGGGGCTCAGGTCACACTTTTCAGATGCTGATAGCATTTTGACTCTTGATCTGGTTTACAGGTGTGTTCACCTTGGGAAGCTGCATCAGTTGGTACCTTCCTGATTTGTACCTTCTGATCTACGCATGCCACACTCCAGGGCAAGGTACTCCCTACCAATCCGGGCTGCTGAGGACAGGGCATCTTTTCTGTGGTTCTCTCTCCATTCAGCACAGGCCTTGACAGGGCTAAAGGCACCACACCTCAGCACTTACACACACATCAGGCTCTGACTCAGCTAAACTCTCCAGCTTGGTAGTACAGGCCAGCACCCTCTTGCTGGCAGTGTCTGGTCTGTAAACATGAGCAAAATAGCAGAGGTTACCCATGTTTGTCAGTAAGAGTTGAGGTAAGCTGAGATGACCTGACCCCCAGAAAGATGCAGGCATGAAGGCTTAATCTACCCTCCCCCAGAGATGTGACCCTGGGTCACAAGAAGAACAAAGCCTCTGGAAGTCCAGCTTGCCAGAACTGCTTTGATCCATTCACAGACTAGGTCTTTTTCTTTGCAGAACCAACCCCCAACAGGTTTCCCTGACCTCCGAGCACCTCTCTTTCTTCACTTTGTCTCAGACAGGAAGCCTGTAGCCTGTCCGGAGGATAGGAATCATGTTTGGTTTTGTCCCTGCTACATCCTAAGTATGCAGTACAGTGCTTGGTCCACGGTAGCCTGGCCAATAAGTATCTTTGGTGCAAATGCATGAACAAACAAGACCTACTGAGTTAGTTAGTTCCAGAAAGCAGCATCTGTTTCTAGAAAGGCAAGGCTCTAGATCCAGAACGGCCATGGAAAGAAACAAAAGAAAATGTTCAAAAAACACATGAAAAGGTTTTTTAGACATAGGAATTCTTAAACCACTAACCCTGGCATATAAAAATCTCACAATTTCTCTAATATCAGTAAATAGAGCATTATGTCACCATAGACAGCATTTTCACTCTCTCACTCACTGAGAGTGACACAGGCCTCATTTGGGATGCCTGGTCCAAGATTACAGACCAGGTCCAGAGTCATCACAAGGCCAGCTAGCTCAGATGGGAAGTGAGGCCTCGGCCTGACGGAAGTGCGGGACTTTAACCAACAAGCCCACAAAATTCACAAGGGAATCACCATATTCCATCAGCCTGGAAAGACCCAGAAACTCCCCATATGCCCCTTAACAACAGAGCAATGGAAAAACCCCAATTAGCCACAGGAGTCTGTCCTATAGACTTAACTATTTTTTCCCTCTTGGTAATATTTTTATCAATTTTAGGTGCCATTAATTTCCCATTAATTAAAGGAGAGTCAACCAAGTGGGGTATAAAGCAAAGTTTGAGAGTTTGTTCAGTGGGCAATGGAGCGGCTTGAGAACAAGGAATACTGACAAGTCTTGTTGATGCTCATAAATTTCCTAAACTTTGATGAATCTTTGTTTTTGGTGTCCTCTGATCTTTCAAAAAAAATCTGGCCAACCAAGCAAAAAAATTTACTATGCCAAGAAGAGAGTAGCAGATAGTGTCACTGTCCAGCCCACATCCCTTAAACCTTCTCTGTGCTTCCAGCTGCCAGAATCTGCATCTCTCTGTCCAAGGCACACCTCCTATAAGAGCAGACACTGTTTACTGCGTCCACCATTCCTTGTCCATTACACACCCCCGCCACCACTTCAGTTTCAACACCCTTTTCACTATAACTAAAGCCAATGTCAGAGCCAATCTCCTTCAGTTCACCTATGCAGAGAGCACATCAATTCTGTTAGAGAAGATATAAACTCAGGCCAGAGTAGGCTGGAATCAGGCCCTATGGAGACAGAAAGATTTGCAGAGATGATCCCTTGGGACTTTGTCACATAGAAGGTCTCAAATCAATTCTACCATGCTCAAGTCTGCAAGCATCCCTAGGCCCTAGAAGGCAGTCAAGAGTCAAATGTTATTCCATCCCAGGAAAACCTTGAGACAAGAGCTGTTGCTGAGACCTATGCAAATACACACATTGGGAAATAAGACCTTTCTTCCTACTGATGTCCACGGTAGCCCTGTAGGCATAAGGAGAAAATACCACACTCGTAATAATTTATTGCAAGTCTTCACAATAAAATGCTCACTTTATCTAAAATGTTATTATTCATTGGAGTTAACGGTGTTGGCTATTTAAGATGAGTAATAATTTTCTAGGATTTTCCTGAAAATGCAGTCTGAGAACTACCTACATCAGAATCACCTACAATGCTTATTTAAAATGCAGGCTCCTGGGTGCCA
The DNA here is from genome assembly GCA_963575035.1 of Avahi laniger. Classification (NCBI taxonomy): domain Eukaryota; kingdom Metazoa; phylum Chordata; class Mammalia; order Primates; family Indriidae; genus Avahi; species Avahi laniger. The sequence continues at coordinate 3,566 of CAUYSK010125310.1, read as the reverse complement.
CCCTTGACCTACTGAAGACTATGCTCTGGGCCAGGAGGATGAAATCTGCATTTCAAACAAGCCCTGCCAGTGATTTTTCAAGATATAAAGATACAAGTCTGAGAATGCTGCTCGAGCACACGCCTCTGGGCATCCTCTCTTTCTGCCTTGGCCTGGCCTCTCAGAACTGAGTTAGAGTGAATCCATCTGCATGGTGGGACAGAACGAGCACAGCTGAAGTAGAAATAGAGGTCTCTGCTCTCTGCATATTTGTTTCTTCCATGTTCTATTTGTGCAAAGATTGCCTGGAACACCTGCAGCAAGTTCTGCTTCCCTGCTCCAATCACAGGCACCGACAGACTTTGCACAAATGCCTGCTCACCCATCCCACAATCACGCTGGGGAAGGTTGACGGTGCCCTCTGTAGTGTGACGTGTCGCAGATCACACAGGAAGAGTTTGTAAATTATTACAAATAGTTGTGTGACATGTCCTGCCTTCCTCCCTTCCCCATTGCACCAAAGGAAAGTTCCTTTTCAAGGGTCAAGTGAGAGGGTCTCCGGGGGGACATATCTATACAGAACCATAAGAAAAGCAACCCAATCAAGTTAATCTGGACATTAGCGTTATCCTTCTAAAAGAATCGCCACCAGTCTGTGAATGTATCTTTCCTCTTCTCCTCCAAAAAATGATTTTCCTCATGTCTGTCGCAGGAAAGCCGGGAGGACCCAGACCCAAGTGCTACAAAGCACACATACCATCCAACAGGCCCCACATGGAGCTGCAGTAACAGCAGGCATGCCTGTCTCTGCCCTGAGCTGGGACCCCTGAGGGTGGAAATCTTGCTTTTCATCTGTAACCTCAAGGCCTGGCCCCCAGTTGGTTCTCAGCAACGGTAGAAGGGAGGGGGGAGGGGAAGGAGGGCAAGGAGCAGCCCCATGTATACTAGTCTCATTTCTGAAATATGAACTTCACAGATCATCACTCTAAGAAATATGATGGTGCCCTTATTTCTAAACAGCAGTGAGAAGTGTAGGAGCTCTAAAGCCCAGGACACTTGACCACAGAGGGAAGGATAAGCTAGGAGTTGCCGCAGATGCTAAAGGAGTAGGAAGGAATTTTTAAGAGGGTGGGGCAGGGTGAGGAATATTTAAACAACAGAGATGGCAGCAGAAGGCAGCACAGAAAGGCACAAAGAGGGGGGAAAGAATAGGCAATCCTTCCAAGCATTTGGGCCATCTGTGTACCTTACTTTTCATAGCTGACTCATTCCCCTGCCCCCAAAATGAGTGTTAAATTGAAAATGTGTGAAGCGTGCTTTTTAGGTACACTAGGAGAGAACGTGCTACTTGAGGGAACCCTAGGGCAAACACGTTTGATGGAAACACATCAAGGCCTTTCCCACTTCAAGACCTTCGGACCTGCTCTTCCCACCGTCTTCCTCACCTTGCGACAGCTGTCATCCCGCACAGCCCAGCCAAACGATCAGTCAGCTCCTCCCCAACCCACAACGCATTCTCAGAGCATCAGTGCCTCTGCCCTGAGGCACTTGAAGGATCGTTTTGTGACTGTTGATAGGTCTACCACGCTAGACCATCAACTCCAGGAGGGTACAGACGTGTCTACCTTCCTCGCCTAGCAGAGGCCTGGCACGTAGCTGGCATTTGAAGAACACTTTTGCACCCACAAACCACCTGCCCTGCAGTAACTATTTGTTACTGTTTGGATTTTTCCAAAACCACAGCCAACCTGCTTCAGCTATGGTGAATTATAGGCTCTCAGTTGGCCTGTAATGATCTGGGCTGAGGAACTGAGTCTTTGGAGAGAAGGAACAAAGGTCTGTCCAATCCTACTAGAATTTTCCTATTGGCTCTAAAGCCAAACCTGGAGCTTGATGATTTCCTGAATGCCAAGAAGCATTTGCTAAAACCTGCAGGAACTTCAAGAACAGTGATGCACCATCATGCCAAACCCAGACCAAACCGTAGGCGCCAGATGTGCAGAGAGGGTGCTGAGAGAGCCACAGGAACACACAGGCTGGTTGGACCCCGTCCCCTTTCTGCCCACAAAGTCAGCCTGGGACCGCTATGCAGGACAAGATGAAGTTTTTACCTCTGGAGATGGGCTAGAGGCAACTGGGTCAGAGCTTAATATTAAAAGCAACACCAATTAGGGCTTAGTCCACGTAATAGGGCTCCGAGGGGAGCACTTCACATAAATAGGATTTCAGGCACAGTTGGAACCAACTCCCCTCCCAGACACTTCATGTTGAGAGTAGCCAGTTTCAGGAGGGGTCTGACGATAATGTGAAATATGATGGGAAGGTCTTCTGTGCCAGGAACAGAATGGGCCATATGGAACCTCACACAGCCTCCCATACTGGCAAGGCATGGAGTGAAGACAGGCTCAAGGATCATGGAACGATTTTCCCCAACATGTTTTTAAGACATGAGATGGAATGCAGCCATGTGCCAACAACTCACTCATACAAGGCGGAAGTTAAGAGAAGTGAGCCTCAGAAAACAAATTAAAATAGCAAATCTATCAGCCATTCAAAGATCTCAGCACCTACTTTGTGCCCATGTGTTCACTCAGTCCTCCCCCAAAACCCACAAAGTAGATATTATCATTCCAGTTTTACAGGAATGAGGAAACTGATGCTCTAGCCAAAGAACCAAGCTTACACTTGGCAAAACTGGAATATGAACTCAGGTGAAGAGTGTGCACTTAACCCTGACAGGACTCAGCCTCAAAGAGCTTTTCATGGATTCAGAGATTGTGCCGAATCACGATTGCATTTCCCTGTCAGGTGCCCCCTGCCTCTCAACAGCACCCCATCTATTGGTATCCATCGTCATTTTCAGTTACTGATAGAATGAGACACGCATTTGCAAAGCTAGTAAGACTCTCTGGTTTCAGCCCTCTGCAATGAGCCCACCCACCAGAGGTGTGGAAAGTTCTGGTCTGGGATAGTTCACTCATCCATTTATTCATTCAAATTCACCCAAATGTTCATTGAGCAGCTTTCTATGAAGGGCCCCATGGCAAAGGTCTGGAGACACCAAGCTAAATACAACAGTATATCATAAAAGAAATTATGAAGTTGTGAGTCCTGGCTTAGCAACAGGAGTTAAACCAAAAAAAAAAAACAGTGTGTAACTCCTAGAATTCCCACCTATTTCCAAAGACTATAAGCACATGTGCCTATTATGCTCCTAAAAGCTTTCCTTCTTCAGGAGTTCATCCAAGAGGTGCAGTTCAAGTCAACAAAATGCTTGCTTGACTGCCTACTGCACATGAGGCGTGATAAGACTTAAGCTCTTACTTCAGGAAGCATCCAACTATTAAAGAAGCTCAAATATATATACATATGTGTATATATATATACACACACAACTATAAATAGAGAAATAATGCATAAAAGTGCTATAGAAGTTAATATTAATAAAAATAATAGCCTCCAATTATTGAGTATTCAGCCACATACTGTGCTAAGAGCTTCACCTGCATTAACCACTCTTTATGCTGACCCGTGAGGATGGTCAGCAAGCGGACATCTGTTGACATTTGCCCACCAGGCACCCATTT
>CAUYSK010125309.1:0-13540 GCA_963575035.1 Avahi laniger | reverse complement strand
ATTTAGAAGTAGAAAGGCATTAGAGATTAATTTTAAATATCCATCTTCTACCTTATCCTTTATCCCATGAACTTTTAATTCTGAGGAAGAAATAGAACATTGTGACAGATTAGAGGGACAATATTAATTAATTAATTTATTTATTTATTTATTTAGAGACAGAGTCGCTCTGTCACCTTGGCTAGAGTGCCGTGGCGTCAGCCTAGCTCACAGCAACCTCAAACTCCTGGCCTCAAGTGATCCTTCTGCCTCAGCCTCCCAAGTAGCTGGGACTACAGGCATGTGCCACCACACATGGCTACTATTTTTTTCTATTTTTAGTAGAAATGGAGGCTCATTCTTGCTCAGGCTCGTCTCAAACTCCTGACCTCAAGCCATCCTCCTGCCTCAACCTCCCAGAGTGCTTGGATTACAGGAGTAAGCCACCATGCATGGCCTAAGTTTATGGTATTTTAAATCTACTATTACCTACACACATACATTTTGTTCCATTTTTTTCTAATTTTCCCAATAAAATTAAAGTACCTTTTAAATAATATCAATATTCAATTTTTGTACTCTTTTTTTTCTCAGTAAATATTAAATCTAAGACACAGAGCGTGCTGTGATTATATTGTCTTATTGAGGGGCAATCTTTAAACAGATTTCAGTGACTGATCACTATTTACTCTCTCTTATTAAGAAATAGTGAATGGCTATAAAAATCTCTTAAAACTTCTGTCCACAAACCTGTCTGCCATCACTGGGTAAGAATATTTTCAAGCAGTGGCCTCATTGCTGGTAAAGATGACTACTCCATTTCCATATGAATTGTCATTTATGATCTTGACGGCTTCATCCCATGTGTCTGTCTCCCAAACCACAAAAACTAGACCAAAAATATTCTTGTTTGTAACAGGTTATGTTTAGCTGACAAGATTACTGCCTGCAGAAAAGTCAGATTTTTGGATTCTACGGGGAAAATAAAGCTTCCATAAACAGGCTGACTTTCTTGTTAGGGGCCAATGCAGCTGGTGACTTTAAGTTGAAGCCAATGCCATTTGCAATTCTGAAAATCCTAGGGCCTTAAGAATTATGGTAAATCTACTTTTCTCATTCTCTAAAAATGGAACAACAAAGGTTGGATGACAGCACATCTGCTTATAGCATGGTTTGCTGAATATTTTAAGACTACAGGAGAAACCTACTACTCAGAATATAAAGATTCCTTTCAAAATATTACTGCTCATTGACAATGCGCCTGACACCCAAGAGCTCTTATGGAAATGTGCAAGGAGATTAATGTTTTTGTGCCTGCTAAAACAACGTCCATAATGTAGCCCATGGATCAAGGAGGAATTTTGACTTTCAAGTCTTACTGTTGAAAAAATGCGTTTCATAAAGCTACAGCTGCTATAGATAGGAATTCCTCTGATAAATCTGAACAAAGTATTCTAGATGCCATTACAAACATTCCCGATTCATGGAAGGAGATCAAAATAACAATGTTAACAGGAGTTTGGAAGAAATTGATTCCACTCCTCATGGATGAGGAGTTCAAAACTTCAGTGGGGGAAGTAATTTTAGATGTGGTGGAAACAGCAAGAAAATTAGATTGAGAAATGGAGCTTAAAGATGTGGCTGAATTCTGCAATCTGATGTTAAATCTTGAATGTATAAGGAGTTGCTTATTATGGATGAGCAAAGAAAGTGGTTTCTCGAGATGGAATCTACTTCTTGTGAAGATGCTGTGAAGGTTTTTGAAATGACAACAAAGGATTTGGAATATTACATAAAATTAGTTGATAAAGCAACAACAAGATTTGAGAGGACTGACTGCAATTTTGAAGCAAGTTCTACTGTGTATAAAATGCTATCAAATAGCATGGCGGACTGCAGAAAAACATTTCATGAAAGAAAGAATCAATTGATGTAGCAAACTTCATTTTTCGTCTTATTTTAAGAAATTTTCATAAGCCATCACAACCTTCAGCCACCACCAATTTGATCAACAAGCAGCCATCAACATAAAAACAAGACTCTCCATCAGCAAAATGATTATTGCTTATTAAAGTTCAGGTCATTGTATTTATTAGGCAATAAAGTATTTTTAATTAAGGTATGTACATATTTTTAGACAATGCTATTTCACACTTAATATACTATAGCACAATGCAAACATAAATTTTACATGCACTGGGGAAAATATTTGTTTGACTTACCTTATTGTGATATTTGCTTTATTGCTGTTGTATGAACTGAATCCACAATATCTCTGAGATATTCTTGTATTATTTTTAACAAGTAGTAAATTTGACACAACTATTTAACAATCTCTACTATTCATATGCTTTTTTATCTTTTCTTTTGCCTTATAAAATCTAATGTCTTCCCCACTATGATAACTTCTCCTTTCACAATTAATCCAGGTCATACACCTTCCTCTATCCTCTAACTATCCATAGCTATTTATCAATTTAGTCATCTAAAAATCACCAAAGTCCCAGGCACTGTTGCAGGCACTGGAGAAATGTTTAGTGGTCAACAATGTCTTGCCTTCACAAAAACTGAAATGTAAAAAGTAAATGAATGAACTGTAGATAATCTCAAAGTATAATAAATACTAATTAGTATAAATGAATAAAAAGTAATGACAGTGAAATGTTTATATGAAACTGCTAGGAGGACCATTAGACATAAATATCAACTGTAAATAGAAGCCTCTTTCATGAATACTGGCGAAAAGCTTCTAAGGGAAGTGGATGAAAAAATACTAAAAAAAAAATCCAAGGAGATTGGAGCATGTCAGGTTTTCAAGAACTATAAATAAGATTAGTGTGATTGAAATGTTTAATGAGGGACATGACCGATAGGAAATTTGGTTGGATTAATAGGAGAGGGATTTGTAAACTAGGATAAGGACTTTAGATTTATTTCAATACCAATGAAAGGCATTGGAAAGTATAAGCAAATAAATTATACAATAGGATATGATATTATATATGTATTATAAGATGGACAATATAAAAATAGTTATTTGAAAATAGGATTGATGCCTATAAATAAAGAATATGGTAACATTGGAGGTAATTGAAAAAGCTAAAGTCCTAGAGTCTTGTAAACTCACGTTCCACAGAATGTTTCTTTCAGTGTTTTCAGAGGGAGTAGAAGCAGTAGAAAGTTTACCAGGAAGTTAATAAAGATTACGCTTCCAGTCCACCCTCTTTACACGGCCAGTGAGGGCACTTTAATATGTTTACATAAGCTTGTATTTTCTTTTATGAATTTTCCAAAATAACCTATTTTAACTGTGATTAGCTAACATTGCTATTTCTTTCTGTTCATGTTTTTCCCACAATCACATTTCCCTGCTGTTGGATACTGTTAGAATGGTCGTGAGCATTTAGATGGCTATATAAGGGGACTTTGGCTAAAGGACATTTTGAGTTTGGCCTTAGTGTTACATGTTTATATGGTTCGCATTCACTTCTTTTTTTTTTTTTTCTTTTTTTTTATTATTTCAGCATAGTATGGGGGTACAGATGTTTAGGTTACATATGTTGCCCTTGCCGCCCCCCCAATCAGAGCTTAAAGCGTGTCCATTCCCCAAATGGTGCACATCACATTCATTATGTATGCATATACCCATCACCTCCTCCCCCCTCCTACCTGCCCAACACCAAATAAATGTTGTTCTTATATGTACACTTAGGTGTTGATCAGTGAAACCAATTTGCTGGTAAGTACAAGTAGTGCTTACTTTTCCATTCTTGGGATATTTCACTTAGTAGAATGGGTTCTTGCTCTATCCAGGAGAATACAAGAGGTGCTATATCACCTTTGTTTCTTAAAGCTGGATAGGTGCACATTCACTTTTGACTTCAAGAAACACTTCCACCTTCTGTACCGATATTGTTACAAAAAGTATTTTAGTCACTGAATGCATTGTAAAGTAATAAAAATTATTTTTAATGCTTAAATGTATTCTAAACACAATGTATACCATGAACACATACTTTATTGATCTGAAAAAAATAGACGAAATGTTGAATGGTGAGCTATTGGAAAGATAAAAGCCTAAACACATATATGAGAAAGACTGAGTATGCAAGAGCGATTTGGAATTGAATTGCTATTATTACTTTTCCAAAATTCAATTCAATATTTACTAAAAATTAGGATTTACCCTCTTAGAATTAAGAAAGAAGGAAACAGAAGGTAGCGTTTTATTGAATTATATAAATATTTCAGCAAATGATTTAATTTAATAAATTATATCATTCACTTATTACAATTTCTACTATGTCTCCCTCCCTTTATTTATAAATCTATGAGAAAAATATAGCTATAGCCACGTTCTTACCTCTGGATTCCCTAAAAAGAAAATTAGTGCCATATGGACATTTAATTGTTCCTAAAACTTTCTCCAAACTCACCAATCATAGTTATATAGTATACCATCAGAAACTACCAAGAGATAGAGAATGAAGTGTTCCTTTTCTGCTTTCAATAAATTACAATATTTTGACTTCTTCAGTAATACTCAGGGCAATAAAAGTGAAAAAAAGAAGGTTGCCAGTAACTATTGATCACTATATGTGTAGTCACATAAAGCTACATAGTTCTTTTCTTTTACTGATGGATTATTCCTTGGAGCTCATAAATTAGATCAAATGCCATCTATATATTTTTTAAAAGACAACAATGATAGAATTATTTTTGTTCTTTGGAAAGAGAAGTGGTAGGAAGGAATGTAGTAGGAAGAAAACATGTAGTAGGAAGAAAACATAATCCAGATTCATGAGCTCATATATTCAGTTAGTAACTATTTATGTCAGCTTGGGCAAAGTAGGTACTCTTTGTGAACCTCAGTTTACCAGTCTGTATGATGAAGTGGTTAGATTTGTATCCTCTAGGTTTATATACATAATTTTACACCTTATGACTCTGCTCTGCTGGAGATACAAAGAGTTAGCCATTACATTTTATAAATAGGATTTCAGTAAACCAAATACTCATTGTTTTATGTTGATTTTGGGAATACTTAAGACTGAAGACAGCACTTTAAAGTCAATTATTTGATACTTTGATAAGAAGACTCAGTAACTAAAATAGTATTGGTTACCTCATTTCTCAGAAATGAAAATTTCATCACATAAATATTCTTTATATTCATTGGGGATCATCCACATTCTTCATCCTAGGAGTATGAAAGATTCTATAAAATTACACTTGTCTTTTCAAAAAGTATTGAAGGGAAAAGCTGGAAGAGTTAACACAGGAAAACGGGTATCATTTTGCAGGTGAGTCATACAATAGCTCACATTCCATCTGGTATCAGGGCTATTCAGAATTGAGAATACCAGGTGTTCGTGTATGGATGCAGCAATAAAGCAAAGTGAAAATCTAGTTTTACATCATGTTTGAAAATCAGAAAATACCCTTCACAAGTAAAATGTTTCCACACATTTTCAAATCTTATGAGAGCTTTATAATTTCTGGAATGGTGACATATAGATCTCTGCAGACATACTGTCTAGTGAAACTATATAACCAGTGAAAATTATAAATTTATAACTTCACTATTTATATATCTCTGGAAATTATCCTAAGGGAATGTAGCAAATGAAAATGAATTTATTAAAGTAAGTTAAACAAATCTTGCTAAGAATAGTGAATCTCTGACATGTGAGCTGTGATCCACCTCTCTGCCCACAAGCTCAGTATGCAAAAATTTCTACTTTTGCAGGTGCAGACAAAAACACAAGGCTTCCTACACCCCCAGAAACCAGTCAAGGACTAGAGTATCTCTCCAACAGAAACAGGTCATCAGCATTTATTATACACAATTGCTTCATATTGCAACATTTCTTAATCAGGTAAGAATAGCTGAGAAGACTGGGACCATCTTCTTCTACCTAACTCCACTTGTAGGATGGAAGTTCCATTTCAGGCATGGCAGGCTGAAAGTATGGGAACCCAAATAGCTCTCACTATAGCTTGATATAGGGTTGAGGTTCCATTCTTGGAGACAAAAGTCCAAAAGACCATAGACTACTGCCCTTGCTATGTACCATACTCATATAGAAGAAGTGTCATTCCAAAAGAATTGAGCCACTGTATCTCTGCCCAGATACGAAAAAGTGACACAACGTTTTTGCCCAGGTGGAGCCTCTCCGTCTTTCTCCCAAAGAACTATATTTATTTGGAGCAGAGTTTGGGAAAGATTAAGCCTAATGCCATTTTAGGACACAATGGTGCTAAAAATGTAAGAGTAGGTTGATAACTTCAATAACTAATACGCTAAACTTTACATAAGCTACAAGTTTACCAGAGAGAACCAAAGAAAGAGATTGCTGATAATAGCCCCTCTTTGGGTCAGAAAAAACCTCAAAGATGAGCCTGAAAGAATACTCATGAAAAGGGGCCTAAATTTAATTTGATTAGAATGTAGAAAAATTTGTGCCTGAATATATATACATCCACCACTGGAATGCCTGGCTATATAAAACAAATATTATTAGAGCTAAAGAGAGAAATAGACCCCAATACAATAATCACTGGAGACCTCAACCCTCAGCTATGTATTGTAGAGATCATCCAGACAGAAAATCAACAAGGAAACATTGGACTTACTCTTCACTACAGGTCCAATGGGCCTAATAGATATTTATAGAACATTTCATCCAACAGCTATTGAATACATGTTCTTCTCCTCAGTTCATGGACCATTCTCAAGGATAGACCATATGTTAGGCCACAAAATATGTATTAAAATTCAAAAAAAATTGAAATCATATCAAATATTTTCTCTGATCACAATGGGCCAAAGGCAATATATATAACCTAAATATTTGTACCCCCATAAAATGCTGGAAAAAAAGACTAAAAATCAATAATAAGAGGAACACTGAAAACTATACAAACACACAGAAAATAAACATCTGAATGAACAGTGGGCCAATGGAGAAAATTAAGAAGGAATTTAAAAAATTTATTGAAACAAATGAAAATGAAAACACAACATATCGAAACATATGGGATACAAAAAAAGCAATAATATGAGTAAAATTTAGAGCAATAAGCTCCTACATCAAAAAAGTAGAAACACTTTAAATAAATAACTTAAAGATACATCTTAAAGAACCAGAAAAACAAGAGTAAACTTAAAGCAAAATTGGTCGAAGAAAAGAATTAATGAAATCAGAGCAGAAATAAGTAAATCGGAAACACAAAAAAATCCACAAAAGATCAACAAAACAAAAAGTTGTTTTTTGCAAAGATAAATAAAATTCACACACTTTTCACCAGACAAGAGAAAAATGGAGAAGACCCAAATTAACAAAATCAGAGATGAAGAAGGAGACATTACAAATGATACTGAGGAAATACAAAGAATCCTTAGAAACTGCGATGAGAAACTGTATGCCAATAAATTGAAAAACCTAGAAGAAATGGATAAATTCCCAGACACGTACAACCTACCAAGATTGAATCAAGAAAAAATCTAAAATCTGAATAAAGCAATAACAAGTAATGATAAAGAAGCAGTAATAAAAGTTTCTCATCAAAGAAAAGCCTAGGACCTGATAGTTTCACTGCTGAATTATACCAAGTATTCAAAGAATAACTAATCCTACTTAAACTATTCCAAAATGCCAATTTGTGATGTTAATTTAAAATTGTCTTTAAGAGAATACCATGGTGAAGAGAAAATTGAAAATTGGAGTAGAGAAAAAGGTTAAGCACCCAAGAGAGAATGAAATATATATCAAAATAAAATTACATAAAGTCAGCAACTCTTTGGGAATAGAATTACTAGAAATGTTGGTTAGAAATTAAATTTAAGCATAAACAAAAAAATGTCATTAACTGAGAGGGAAAACCCATAGACAAATATAAATAGCAAAGTCAAGTATTCATATTAAGTGCATGAATAATCAGTGATCCATTCCACATTACAAAAGAGCATGAGGAAACATAACAGGATTTGGGAAACATTGATTGACAGTATTGTGCAATAAATAAATGGTAAATATAAGATTCTGGAGAACACCATTAGATTAACTTAGATATAATGAATATATATACAAAAATGGTATAAAAAGTACGGTGGAGGATTTAAAATTAATATACAAATTCTCAGACACTTCTCATTTTTAAAAGTTAGAATCTAATTTATCTCCCTTTGAATATGAGATTGAAGTAGTTACTCAATTCTAACAGATTGTAGCAGAAGGGATGGTCCATGACATATAAGACCAGATAAGAAAGTGTGATATCCTCGACTTTCATACCAGGCCATCATGCTCCAAGAAATCCCTGGTCACAGGTAGAGGTACATTTGTATAATCTAAACAGTGGTCCCTACTGGGGACCCTGCTTATTCCCCAAATCAACAGCCAGATATGAAACTAAAGAAGATATTGAGATGATTCCTAGCTCAGCTGCCATCTTAGTGCAATCATAGATAATAATATGCTACTTTCAAGAATTAGAATCATAAATTGCAATGTGATATGCTAACATTTACCATGCAGCCAACTGTATGTTACACACACACACGCACACACACACATACATGTGCATATAGATATATGACTAGAAAGCTCTACATAATATCAGTCCCTTTCATAAGGGAGGAAGGTTTGGAGCTATAGTTTAAAGTAATTTCTTTTTAAATTGGGAAATGAAGTGGAGTGTTATTTCTTATATTTTAAACTTAAAGATCATAGAATCATGATAGTGTGTAATTTTGAGTACAAATTTAGTAAAACTGAAATACAGAACGCATATTAGAGAAATCTGGGAAATCTTAGCTAAGGAAGGAATGAAATACATAAGTTTCTGACATTACATGTTCAAACACTTGAGATGTACATGCAAGTTGATGTTATAAGTATTTTACAGAGAAAAACAATATGTTCTCATTCACCTCTTAGAAAGAAAATATTGAAGTGATCATGGGGTAGGAATTGAAAAGTCTGACATGAGAAAAAGAAGAATACTTAGGGACTTATTGGATTGACGAATTGGAGTGATGAAAGCCTCACCTCGTGCAGGGAACCTAGGATTGATAGAGAGGGTAAATATGAGGGATATTTAAGAAATAGAGTTGACAAAAGGATTACATAAATAAAGAAGTTTGAAGAGACCAAGGTTGAAAATGATTCCTGTAGCTCTGGCTTGCCTATCTGGTAAGTACCACAATCGTAGAAAAGAGAGACAGTAGGAGAAGATAATAAACATAACATATATTAATTTTGAGGAATTACTATGAACTTATATATATTCAATCTATATTTATAAATATGAATTTATATTGGATAGTGATTTGTTGGCTTAGAGATATAGATTTGATATTCAAGAAAATTGAAACATTTGCAATAAAATAGCAATTGAAACTTTGTGAAAGAAATCTGAATAAAATATTGAATGTAAAAGCAAATGGAAGGAAATTTGTGAATAGTAGATGTGAAAGTAGAGATAAGAAATTTAAACTACTTTTCTAAAATTTGGTTGTGAGTGGAAGACAATGCACTAGCTATAAGGAGAAACAAGGTGGTCAAGAAAGACTTCTGTAAGAAGAAGAAATAATGTAAGGGACCTTTGGTTTCAGCTACAATATGGAAAGAACTTGAAAGATGGCATATACATCCTTACAACAGTGGAAAACAACAACAACAACAACAAAAACAGCACAGACTGAAAATCAACAAAATTCCTTGGACCATCAGAGAACTGAAGTCCCAGGACAAACCATTGGAGAGACAGATGAATCCAGACAGTTACAGCAGGGGTCTGCTTGACTAGAACAGAAGCCACTAGAAAAATGAACTATCAGGAGTACTTAAATGGTAATTTTGATGAATTAATGGAGGCTCAGTATAGATGAGGGTAAAGATGAGAAATTGCGGGGATCTTTAGTTTTAGGGGGGCAACCACACTTTCATGGACTTTACCTTAAGATGTCAGCCAGGTTCTCAAGGTAGAGAGCCAGAAAAGAACTCTCCTTCGGTATGGTAGGTGAGGGAAAGACCAGTTCTTGTAAAGTCTGTTCAGAGACTTCTCCATTTAAAAAACCCTTTACCAAAGCATGATCTCAGAGTCATGAAACAAGCATATTCCTCTCTCTCCAATCCCTTCTAGCCTTTCTGCTTCATCTAAGGTGGGAGTAAGGTGAAAGCCATACAGGAAGAAACACTTGTGAAGGTTACAGACAAGAGGCACAAGACCACTAAAAGACTGAGATTTAACTGGAATAAGATAGAACATTCACCCTTCAGCACACCGTAGCACCACACCAACAGGGCTCTGGTATACTAATACTGGATTATAGTTGTAAGGGCTTCAAGACACAAACTCCTTCTTGGGGGGAGTGCTTACGAAAGATATGAGTGGAAACAAAAAGAAGGACATTAGAGAAATTTGAAATCTCTGTCTTCACATCAGAAAATACATAAACTAGAAGAGAGTAAACTAAAATAATTAAAAGTAAAAAATACCAACCTAGAATTCTATAAACAGTGACATTATCTCTCACCATTGAAGTAGAAATAAAAACTCTCTTGGAAAACCAAAATTGGTCAATTTATCACCAGAAGACCAATGTTGTAAGAATTGTTAAAGGATTTTCTATAACCAGAATAAATTTGATATTAGTCAGAAACTAGGATCTACCTAAAGAAAGAAGAACATCAAAGAAGAAATAAATGAAGGAAAAAAATCTTTAAAAAATATTTTTATTCTTAATTGAGTAAAAGATAAATGTTTGTTTAAACTAATAATAGAAGTGATATTTTGGATGATTATAGCCTAATGGTAAGAGAAATGAAAGCACAGTTTATCAGAAAAATTTAGCACATTTTTATATTTATAGGAAGGACTTAATGACTATGGAATGTTTGACAATGTAAAAGAAAAACATTCGAGAAAACAAGACACTGGAAGAGATAGTAGGGAAGGTGGGGATGAGAAAAGGGGTAAATAATGACTGAATTTGGAAAGGATTAAAACTCTAATTATTCTTCAAAGCAATATAAGGAGTCATAATGGATTAAAGAGAAAAAAGTCTAAAAGTTGAGCAGATACATGTCAAATGTTTTGTGTAGTTTCATTTCTTTCTATTGATGTGAGTGAAGACTTCTGACTGGGTGGCAGAAAGAATCAGAATTTTTAAATAAGTGAAAATCCATGCAGAAAAAGGAAATAAAGACATTATGCAAGAGAAATTAGATTGCTAATATGCTTTAAATTTTCATTTATTACTGGATTCCACACATTCATAGTCATTCTTGCAATATAAAATACAGAAATAGTAAAAGAAAATAAATAATATGTTGAGTAAGTTGGTTATAAAGAGGAGGAGACAGGAAGGATGATTTTTAGGTGTATGGCTGTAATAATTTTTTAATTAACAGCTAAATGTGGAGGAACAAAAATTTGAGCTGGTGTGGTGGGGATATTTGAAACCATCATGGCTATATATTGGATGTCCAAAATACTCACATGAATATTATTTAGAGAAAGGCAGTTTTCAAAGCTAGAGATCAATGTTTAAGAGTTTTGAAGTTTGTGTCATTTTAAGTAACAATGAATTTGCAAGCATATGCCTTAAAAGGTTTTTACAACTTAATAAAATGGTTAGTTCAATGCACAGTACTAGGTTATGGGGAATTAAAGCTGAATAGCAAAACAAACAAACCAACAACCCACCCCAACAAAAAAAAAGCCTAAAATATTCTTGGTCTTCAGGAACTACAATGTCATAATGGAAAATAATACCATTAAGCACATATGTTTAAAATCTCCACCCACCTACCTCCAATAAAAAAAATAAAAAGCAAATAAATGAAACAAACAAGCAAAAATGGAAATCACAAACCAAAAGAGAAGACCATATTCTTACATGGATTTCAAAAAAGGAAGGCATTAGATTCTGTTTGATCAGATTAAGAAAGTCTTTTTGGAGAAGAAAGTGTTTTAAATTAATCTTTACATATAGATAGTCTATCAGAAGATATGGTATTAAGATATATATTTTTAAACTATTGAATCTAGGGGAGACAGAGTTGGAAAAAATGTAACATATTAACAAAAGCTAAGTTAGCTAGACTAAGAGTGTAGCGACCAAAGGTGAGGGATAAAGAGGGGAGATTAATACATTGGTTTGTATGGGAAAGAAATTATGAAATAAGTATTTGAATAATTGTGTAAGTAAAACAAGGGACTAAATGAGAGATATGGATTTGTCTAACATGACAGTCCAAGTTGCTATGTGGGGAAAAAATAAGACTAAATCATGACTTTGATTTGAAGATCTAATTGTGAAATAATTGTCTTTAGGCTATTACATATGCATTTCAGAACAATAGCTATAAATATAGCTTCATCTTGGAACACCCACACATGAATTTAAACAGCACCATGTTAGCAGTATAAAATGTCACTCATACAGAAGTATAGTTCTGCATCAGACTATGAATATTTGTAAAATTTTACCATCTAAAAGTTATAGGAAATAGTAAATACCAATTTAAAACAAAAAATTAAGACATTCTTGTTCATCTTTTCCTGGTACTCTGAAATCTTTTCAAATTAACTAGTATTCTTAAAAATAACTTTCTAATAAATTAAACGTAGAGTTTTGAGACACTTATTCATCGATTCTGCTCCACATTAGTTGATACTGAAAATTACTCTGAAGCACCACATGTTGATAAGTTGCCAAAAGCCTTTCAATTAATTAAATCACTATACTTGGCTCTGTCTCTGGTGGGTTTACTGCTTATCCCAAGCAGGTGTTGATGGATTAGGACATTCCTCTCTGGCTGATTCCTGATTAAATTTGGACAAAGAACTTGACAGCTGTCAAGTCTCTGTTTCTCATAACTCTTTCTTCAAATCAGAAAGCACAGAGTCTACTACATGAGAAAAGTGTGGAGAGCCATCTTGTGCAAGTAACTCTTTAGATAGCAAGAGTTATTAAAAATATTATTTTAATCATCTCTTACTCAGCCTTAAGGTCCATTTAAATTACACAAGAGAAGGAAATTTATAAAAGTCTTATCTCCCAGGTGCCATTAAAAATAAGGATGTGATATTCATTTTTCATTATCCCTATTCTTTTATCCTATTAACAAGGCAAAACATACTTAGTTTCTCAGGATTCTCACCTTCAAGATAAATATGGTTGAGGGTGAATGCATATCTAATATTCACTCATGAATTGTGATTTGGCAGCATTGGTTTTCTTCTAAGGTCTTTTTGTCCAGAGAATACTGAATAAGATAGGCTAGATCTAAGATCATCATCAAGAGAAATTCTTTTTTTTTTTTTTTTCATTTTCTTTTTTTTTTTATTTCAGCATAATATGAGGGTACAGATGTTTAGGTTACGTGTGTTGCCCTTGCCCCCCCTACCCCCTCAGTCCAGGTTTCAAATATGTCCATCCCATTGCGTGGTGCACATTGCACTCTTTGTGTACACATATACCCGTCCCCTCCTCCCTCCTCCCCCCTCCCCCCTGCCCAATATCTAATAGATGCAATTCTTATATATG
>CAUYSK010125307.1:0-47480 GCA_963575035.1 Avahi laniger | reverse complement strand
GGAGTTGTCTGCCAACCTGCCAAAGTTGTTGTGGGGAATATGAACCTGCTTTTCTTTTTTTTTTTTGTGGGGACTGGGTCTCGCTCTGTCACCCCAGCTAGAGTGCAGTGGCATCGTAGCTCACTGCAACCTTGACCTCCTGGGCTCAAGCAATCCTCCCTCCCCCTCAGCCTCCTGAGTGGCTGGGACTACAGATGCATGCCACCATGCCTGGCTAATTTTTTCTATTTTTTGTAGAGATGGGGTCTCGCTATGTTGCCCAGACTGGTCTCTAACTCCTGGCCTCAAGTGATTCTCCTGCCTCGGCCTTCCAGGGTGTTAGGATTACAGGCGTGAGCCACCGCGCCGGTCCCTGAACATGGTTTTCTAAATTCCCCACCATAGAGCCTGACTCAAGCAAGGCAAGGTCCCGTGGTGGCATGAGCAGGGATGGAGAATCAAGGTGAGTCCCAGATTCCCCGGGGCAGGGCTTCCACTCCGGGCAGGCTGCAGCCATGGGTACCCAGCCCTCAGGGAGTCTGATGGGGGGAGCTCAACTCCTGTCTATAGGGAGTCTTCAGACTTACAAACCCAAGGGCTTCAATTTTGAAAATTTCATCCAGTCATCCTGCAGAGCCCCCGGGGCCCCACAGTGCTCCAGCAGAGGTGGGTGTATGAGCTGGGTGCCCGCCCTGATCTCCAGCTCAAAGGGCAGGAGGCCTCTGCCCTCAAGCCATGGAGGATGACCCCACCTGTGGTCTCCCAGCACCCCCTGCAGAGGACCAGCCTCCCCCAGTGTGAGCAGCCCCTGCCTGTGCCTCCGCCTCTGGCCCCCAGGCAGCTATGTGTTCAGTCAGTCAGGTCCCCATGCCCTAAGTGCCTATTCTGTCGTGGGTTGGTGACGGGCAGGGTGGGAACCAGCCACGAGTCGCCTGAGGCTGCCGACCTCAGGGAGTGTACTACCAGACAGCCATGTGCACAGCCACTGCTCACACACTCCGCGGGGCTCTCTCACAGTCCCCGTGGGGCTGCCACACTCGGAGTTATGGGCCAGACACATGAAACCACGTACTGACCAATGCCACCTGGTTGGGCCAGTTGTCAAGCTTGGGCAGCCTGATCCCTCCTCCTCTGTCCAGCACCTGCCCCCTACAGGCCTCAGGTATCCCCAAGAAGGCTCTTCTCCCTGTACATAGTGTCCGGTGCCGCTAACCCAGTCCCGAGATGTGCCCTCCTGTGTGGCCTGTCCTCCTGGAGAGACTGTGGGTGGGCAGGCACTGGGGAGGGCGGTGGGAACGGCGCGGAGGGTCGGGGCTGGGGCCAGCAGGGCCTGGGAAACTGCGGGGTCCACTGCGGGTCAGAGGGCCCAGCTCCTGTCTGTTGGCCCCGAGCCGTGGACACAGGCGAGAGCATCACCTCCCTTCCCGAGTCTCTTCCCTTCCTGGTCCTCTGTGGTCCCGGGCCTGCCTCCACCCAACTACTCCAGGCTTCCCCACTTCTTGGCCACTCCTGGTTCCCGGCCACCCCACTTTAGGCCCACTCCAAGTGGGGCTTATATATAAAAATAGCCCGGTTTTTTTAAAGCTTGTTATCTGCTATTTTTATCGGATGGCCCAGGCAAAGCATGGCCGAGAAAAGGGAAAATCACACAGCTCTGTTTGCCAGGCTCAGTAGGAATAGCAACGGGTGGGGTTATTTTTAACAAGATGAATACCCCCGTCCTCTGAGGTCTCCCCTGGCCCTGTCCCAGCCTCCTTTGTCTCTCTGCCTGGACAGCAGATTTTAAAATATGCCCAGAGTTGCCAAACCACTAAATGCACCCAAGACAGCGATTGAGGCCGTCGGAGCCAAGGAGGACCGTGGGGGGTGTTTTCTCTTTTCCTTTTCCTTCCCTCCCCCGAAGGAAATCACACTCTTTTGTTTGAAAAACCTTCCAGGTTGGTTTTCGAGGCCTTTTCCTGGTTGTCCCACTCCCACGGGAACAGCAGAGGTTACTCTGAAACATGCAGTGGTTTGGACAGAGTGACCCCAGAGGCCTGGCGTGGCCCGCGGCGGCCCGTGGTGACTCCTGTGCCAGGCTGTGGCAGAGCGGGAACACAGAATGAGACTGCGGAAGCCAGGCCCAGGGTGGGGGGTGGGGGGAGACTTGTGGGGGAGGGTTGCGAGGTGGAGGCACCAAGGGGGGTCTTCCCTCAGCCAGGTCCACGCAGGCCAGGCGGAGGGGCAGTCGCGCGGAGGCCAGGCTGTCCTAGCTGGGTCGTGAAAAAGCCTTACTCGGCTGAGGGCCCAAGGGCCCTCAGAGTTGCACTTGGCACAGGAAAGACTCCTGTGGCACAGGACACCGCCTGTCACCATGGGGTAGTGTACTGGGGCGAAACCAGCCCAGGCGTCAGGAGACTTAGGGGACGAGTCCCTGCCCCTCTTCGGGCTTCAATCTTCCCTCATGAGGGGCTGGTGTGCATGAGGGTAAATAACCACTTTGGAAGCAGTTTTCTTTGTCGTCAGGAACGGAAAGAAAAGAGAAACAAAAGGTAACATTAATTGAACACTTACTAGTGGGAGGCATTGAATGAAACACTTTCCCTCACATATATATTATCTCACTTAATTTTCACCATGACCCTATTACTTTCCTGAGGTTTGCAGAGCAACTCTCTTCCCTAATGGCCATGTACAAAGTCCTGGAAGGCCTGCGATTGGCAGGTCTGGGATCACATGCCCTCCCTGGAACCACTCTTTCTGGCTGAAGGAATGGGATTCTGGGATGGGCCATCTCCGACCCCAGGCCCTCCCTGTGGCCAGAACCACAGATGTAGGGGGCTGGTCTGTTTCCACAAGATGCCGCTGGGGAGGAGGAGGAGGAGATGCTAGTGGAGGAAGTTGCAGAGTCTACTACAGGTGGTGGAGCCCGGCACAGACTCCGGACACCCCCATCCTACCTTCTCCTGCTGACCATGATGGCACGCGGTTCTGCCACAGGTCAGGGCAGAGGGAGGCAGAAGGGGGTCTTGAGGGGAGAAGGGGAAGAGGCCCTCAGTGTAACATCACTGCAGCCACACTGGGCCCCGGGCTGAGCCTCCCTCACCCTGCCCTGCCCCATGCCGCACTCTGACTCGTCTCTAGGCCTTCGCACATGCTGTTCCCTCTCTTGACAATGCATCCACCACCACACTCACTCTCCCCATTTGGTAACCCCCCTCTTTTTCAAGACTCATTTCAATAGCCTTTGCTCAGGGAGGCGTTGTTCCCATCCCAGGCAGGACAGGGACTCTGAAGGTCCTGCTCACACTTCTCCCTGGGACCATGTTGCATATGGCGACTGCCTGTCACTTGCTTGCCTGGGGGCAGAGACGTGTCTTATTGGTTCTGTTCTCTCAGGGCCCCGCACAGTGAATGAGCACAGGAAATGCTGAATGGGTGGAAGGGAGAAGAGGCAGAAGTGGGGAATGAGACTGAGGTGGAAAGAGCAGGGATGGAGGACGGAGGAGGGAGAGCAACCACAGGCCGGGGCCAGCGGTGGGGTGGCCGGCAGGGGCCATGGCAGGAGGGATAAGGAGCACTGCTGCAGGCTGGGGCCAGGAGCACAGGGTTCTCCAATCCTGGAGGCTCTGGCCCCAGTGCTCTGCTGGGGGGCCAGTGTCCTAAGTGGGGAGAGGCCGCCTGCGCCATTTATTCAGTAGCATCCATGAGCGGACCACTGTGTGCCTGGCACGTGCTGGGAAGAGGGCCCCTCATCTCTGCCAGCTGCCCTCGCGGCCGGGGTCGGAGTGATGGGGAGAAGGACCCTCCCAGTTGTCCGCAGCCCCGAGGACATGGCCCTGCCCGCATCTGGACAGTGGGCGTCCACCAGGACCTCTGCTGCAGCCTTGGCCAGCACACGTCTCAGAGAATGTTGCGTGGCAGGGACACCACTTGAAGCTGTGAAGCCCTATAAGTCTTGCCTTGCTTGATTCCCAGCCCCCCAGGAAGCTCTGAGAAGAGGATGGGGGCTCCTCTTGGCCCCTTTCAGGCTCCCATTGAGGCCAGCTCCCCACACACCACCCCTGCCCCAGGGGAGAGGAGGGCGTCAGCCAGCCCACTGCTGCCTGGCCTGGCGAAGCATCCTCCCGAAGTTTGCCGTCCATCTGAAAAGCTTCACTTTTGAAAGGGGCTTGTGACAAAGGGAATGTTGACATCCTACTCCAGACAAAGAGGGCCACCCGCATGCGCAGGGGATGGTCCTCTGGGAGAGGGTGGGAGGCAGCAATAGGGATCCTACATTCTCTCATTGGCTCGGCCTGGCGGGCCTGGCTGGATCTGCCTCCTTCCTGATCTTGGGACTGAAAGTCCTCGGGCCTGGGTGTCTGACGTGACAGATCTCCCTGGGAGCAGCTATGGCCCCGAGTGATCAGATGAGTTGGGGTAAGGCTGGGGATCAGGGCTTGGGGTCGCGAGTGGAACACAGCTGACTCACACAGGGCTCGCTGCTGTCCATTGAGAGCTTCACATGCAGCCTGCCTTGCTGGACGCCCCCTTCTCCTGGGTCTTGATGACCAGGATGCTCCCCAGGCCTCCTCAAGACCCCAGCCCAGGTAGACTGTGCCTTTCTGGAGGTCAAGTTCTCTGTCCTGCATGTCAGGGGTTCCCTGTGGCATCTGGCAGGGTGAGTGGCCCAGGGTGGGAGCCCTAGTGCTCAATCCCAGTTCTGGATTTGATTATGATTTTGTTTGTTGGGAAGTCGTTGGGAACAGTATTCTTTGTTGATTCAGTGTGACGTGCGTGTGTGTGCATAATTGGCTTTCTCCACCAAAAATCTGGTTCCATGTAGCCTGACGCACTTGCAGCTCTTCCTTTAGGCCTGAAGTAATTCACGTATTTATTCAGCAGACTTTTTATGAGTGCGGGATGTGCCATGCAATGGCCGAGCATCGGAGACCCAAGGGCTGCCCTTGCTCACTGGGCCACCCTGTGCCCAGTCCCCTTGACTTTGAGAGAGGGATTGGACAAGAAACGTCCCTGACATTGACCTTAACTTGATGAATCCATAAGGACAAGCAAATCATGACTTGGAGAGTAGCCTGCCATGGGTCTGCAGTCATGCCATTTCATGGGACGCTCTCCACATTTTTGCCTGGGACACAGTGTCTGCTGCAGCTTGGCCCATAAGCCCTGCAGGCCACATCATCAAAATGCGTGCGTGTGTGTATGTGTGTGTATGTACACATGTTCATGATTATGTGTGTGCATGTGTTGTGCGCACGTGCTTGATTTTGTGTGTGTGTGTGTGTGTGTGTGTGTGCACTGCCTTTGGAGAGGGGTACCAAGTGAGAATCCTGACTCTGCCACTTACCTGTATGAGGATAACAACAGTATCTCTGTGGTAACTGACTTATCCTCCCCGGACCTCTGGTTCTTCCTCTGTGAA
Source organism: Avahi laniger (assembly GCA_963575035.1). Lineage (NCBI taxonomy): Eukaryota > Metazoa > Chordata > Mammalia > Primates > Indriidae > Avahi > Avahi laniger. The sequence continues at coordinate 42,097 of CAUYSK010125307.1, read as the reverse complement.
ATGGGGATAACAGGAGTAAGTACTCATTGGGCTGTTGTGAGAATTAAGCAAGTGAATACGGCAAAACACTTAAGACAGTATTTTGCAAATAGTAGTCACTAAATAACTATTAGTTATTATTATTATTACTACTGCTACTAGTATTATCACCTCAGAAGGTGTCTTAGGTTGAGATCTCCAGAAGAAGATCCTGAGATGAGGATTTGGGAGCACTCCCTAAATGATTTGGGAGTGCTCCCTAAGTGACTCGGGAGTGCTTCCAGGGAAACTGGAGAGGGAGTGGGGGAAACAGGATGGGAAAGGAAGAGGCCAACAAGGGTGCAATTTCAGATGAAGTTGATGGCTTCAGCCTGGTCCTAAGGAGGACTTAGAGTATAAGTTATACCTCAGGATTTCCTCACCCCAGGCGAGAACTGGGACCTCACTCTTCTGCACCCCAGTCATTGGCTAAGGGCCACTTTGGGGGAATAGACTTCTGAGCACTTCTAACTCTGTAGGAAAAGCAGCTCCTGGGGCCTGAAGACAGTCACTCAAGGAAGAATGAACAGAAGGGAAGCCACAGAAGGTGGGCAGGGTGTCTGGGACTGATGAAGAGATCTGCGGTGGCACCAACAGTATACTCCGTAGACGGCTACTATGAGGGACCAATGAGCAACACCCTGCCCAGGGCCTGGTACACAGCAGGCGCTTGGTAGTTCCACTCTCTCCTCCTTGCCAGGCACAGGCCAGGGTCACTCTGTGGTCTGGGAGGTCCCAGCCAGGCACAGGGCCTCATGTGTTTGCATAAGACCATGCTATGTGGTTTGAATGTGTCCCGCAAAATTCATGTGTTGGAAACTTAATCCCCAGGGCAATAGTGTTGGGAGATGTAATGGGAGACGTGCAGGTCACGAAGGCTCTGCCCTCCTGAGTGGATTAATGTCATTGCCATGAAAGTGGGTTCATTATGGTGGGAGTGGGCTTGTTGTAAAAGCAGCTTCAGCCCCCTCTTGCTTCCTCTTGCTCTCGCCTTCCCTTGCCCCTCTGCCTTCCATTATGGGACGACACAGTAAGAAGGCCCTCACCAGATGCCAGCACCACGCTCTTGGACTTCCTAGCCACCAGAACCATGAACCAATAAATGTCAGCTCTTTATAAATCACCCAGTCTCAGGTATCCTGTCATAGCAGCATAAAAGGATTGAGACAAAAAATGACTCCAGCCGTGATCTAAGGAACCAGTGAGAAGAGCCTACTTGTGCAGGCTGCCTGAAGCACAGAGGGAGATAGGTGGCAGTTCCAGCCAGCACAGTCTTCCGTGGATCTGCCCAGGGACACTAGTGTTGAGAAAGAGAGAGAAGCTGTGACAATGTGACATCCTCGTGCACCCCAGCCCTCTCCTCCTAGACACCATGCACCTGCCACCTCTTCCCAGCCCCCATGAGCAGCTCTGCTGTCTACCCCACTCTGCAAGGGAAGCACTTCCCTGGGCCATCCTCGGGCCCCCACAGCCCAGGTCACCCTCTGACCAGGGCCTTAAATAGGGACAAGTGGCCTGGCAGCAGTTGCCTAAGTCAGTGGCAAATCTCAGTCATGGCCCTGGGCTGCCTCTCTGCTGTTCTTCAAACATCTCACACTTGCTCCTGCCTCGGGGCCTTTGTGTTGGCTGTTCCCTCTGCTTGGAAGGCTCTTCCCCAGACACCTGTGGCTCCTCCCTTATTTGCTTCAGGTCTCTGTCCCAGTGTCACCTCCTGTGCCACCCAGCATTCTCTGTTCTCTTTATCCCGTTTATTTTGTGTGTGTGTGTGTGTGTGTGTGTGCATGTCGCCTGTCTCCCTGTACTAAGCCCCACAAGGGCAGCGACTTTGCCTCTTGTTCACTGCTAGATCAGGTCCCAGACCAGTGTGACATGCAGCTGGCACTCAGTAAATATGTGCTGAATGATCAAGCAGTGCCAGGACTTGAGCTCAACAGCTCTGACCAGCAGGCGTGCTAGGACTGGGAGAGGGTGGCCGGCAAGGTCCCGCCCTGCCCTGTGTGGTTCTGTGCACACAGCCATCCTCAGGAGAGTTTGGCCCCAGGCACCCGCCTCATGTGTCTATTCAGGTCAGCGTGGCCATGAGAAGGCTGCCTCGGGCTCTCTGCGCAGCCTTGCTCTTTGGGCTGCTCCCTCCGTGGCCAGCTCCCCCTCACTTCCTTCCTCCTGACTCTGAAGCCTGGGGGAAACAATGCCCCTTTCTCTTGGCCTGAGTCTCAAGTCCGGGGGAACTTGGCAGACTCCGGACTCCGTGCCTGCAGAGTTTTCTCCGAAAGGCCTCCTGGCTCCTCCAAACTCTTGCTCACTGAACGTAATACTTATGGAGCATCTGATATATCCCAGGCACACAGAGGATGGGGAGAGGGCCACAGTTTCCAGCTCTCTGTGCCACGACCGACCCAACCTGGCTCAGGAGGCCATACAATGGATATTGAAGGCCAGAGGGGCTTGGAGTGCTGAGGCAGGGCTCCGACCTCCCTTCCCCTCACCCCACCCTCCTTCCAAAAATGTGTGAGCAGGAGAGGAAGCCCCAAGACCATCCCACTCTACTCCCTTGGGGGAGAGAGGCAATTTCTGGGGTCAACAGGGTGGGGAGCCAACCTTGGGGAGGAGGGAGAGTGAGCTGGGTGTTTGGTTTGAGGGAGACCTGCCAGGCTGCATCTCTTCCTTAAACCCAGTTCTGAGAAGGCCTCTTTCCCCTCTGTGCTCAGAGGCTGACCCCTTCTTCCCCACCATGCCCAGCGCCTGCCCAGGGCCGTCATCTGGAATGTCCCGGGGCCATGGCAGGGGTCTGGTTCTCCCCAATCAGCTCATGTCTCCCCAGGGCAGTGGTGGGCAACATTTACTGTGCTCTCAGAACCAGGCTACAAGCTGCCACCTGCCCTTGTCCCACACACATGCAGTCTTCCTCATTCCAAGAACTCAGAGACATTAGACAGCTGTCCGAGCTTTTCTATGTCTTCATTGGCAATGCATCTTGGAAGAAGAGAAGTGAAGGCCTATACCAGCATTCATGAGTGTCCTGAGGAGAGTCCTTGAGGGCAGGGCAGCTACCTGGAACAGGCAAACACACAAATAGACTCCCAAGTCTGCTGGGGTCTGTATGTCAGGAGGTGGTACTGAGCCTGGTAATGTCTCAAAAAGACAGCAGTATTTGACTGTGAACTTCTTCTCTGGGCCTAAGAACCCTAGAAGGGCCCCTGAGCGGGTGCCAGCAGGGTGGAACCCTGAGGACTCATCTCTCTGGCATTCCGTACATCCTTCTTGCTGGCCCTGGGGACACCCCCTACTTCCTCCACCCCTTACTGCAGAAGGGAGGTTGGGGGCAGGAGGAGGGGTCTCACTTTCGAGAGGCTGAGCTGATCATTCAGCAGGTCAGCCCTGATGGGGCCTCCAGGGTCCCCTTGCTCCTCTGGGCTCTGCCCTGCGAGATGATAACTTCCAAGTTCCACATGGCAGATTCGCCCCAAAACCTCCAAAGCCCCAGTCCTGCCTGGTGCCTTCAGCAATGCACCTTGACCTGCTACTGTCTTCTCCTTGGATGTTGGGGCTCCTCCACACCAAGATGACTTCAATAGCAGAACCCAGAGTGACTGGTCTGTCTCCCCCAGGCCCGGGAGAGGGAGGCACACAGGGCCTGGGTTCCAGTCTTACTTCTACGACTTTCTAACTGTGTGATCTCAGTCGTGTGATTTTGCACCTCTATGCCTCGATTTCCTTCTCTGTAAAATGGACAGAAAATTATACATCTATTTCATAAAACTGTGGAACTTAACTGGGATGATGCAGGGAAGGTAAAGCGCTTAGAACTGTGCCGGGCACCTAATAGGTGCTCAGTAAACATCACCTGTTGTATGTATTCCTGTCATCTCCCAGCGTTCCTTCCTGAGCTATGAAGGATTCTGGGATTGAGGCCAGCTGGGCTCTCTCCCCAAGATGGCCTGATACTTTAGGAGATGTGAGAGGAGAAGGGGGCCCTCGAGTTGCCTCCAAGCCCCTGGGGGTTGTGGCCAGTCTGGAAAGCCCCGACTCACCACAGTGTTTGGATTGGGTTTCTATTCCCAACACTGGTGAGAGACCTGCTATTTATGGGTCCCCCATCCCACCCCCTGGGCGGCCAGACAGTGCGTGGGCTGGGGACCACATGGCTGGCAGCCCGCCGCCCCCACCCCACCGGGGCACGGTGACCGGGGCACGTTTCACACGTTGGTTATCCCGCCGGCCGGCAGTGGCTTTCCCGGCTCTGCCTGGCTGCCCCGGGGAGGAGCAGAGATGGGGAGGGCATTAGGGGTTGCGGCCTCTTCATTCTGCCTTCGGGCTTTTAGCAGAGTGTCTTTGAGGACAGGTGGGTTCTTGGGGGCACTGGGGATGACACATGCCACCCCTTTCTATTTTCACCCCTACGATGACACATATGTCATGTGGTGTCTGGTGTGGTCAAAACCCTGGAGCCAGGCTGCCTGGGTTCAAGTCCCACATCGGCTGCTCATTAGGTGTGATCTTGAGCAAGTGCCCAAACCTCTTTGTGTCTCAGTTTCCTCAGGTGTAAGATAGAGCTAGTACTGGTACCTGCCTCACAGGGTCATCCCAAGAGTTAGAAGAATCGATACAGGTGAGTGCTTAGCACCGACCTGAGCCGTAGAAGACACTCAACCTCGACTGGGTGTTCTTATCCCTGCAGGGTCGGATGCAGGACAGCCGCCCTGGCATTCTTTCCACAGCTCCTGTTCTCTGACTAGGCAGGATTGATGTCCCCACTGTGCAGATGGAGAAGTTGAGTCCTAAGGGTGGGGGAAGTGACCTCTCCAAAGTTGCCCAGTGGGGGATGGTAGAACCCAGGCCTTCTGCCTGCCAGCTCAGGGCTCTTCCCAGCCCTGCCGCTGCCTCTTGGTCACTGATTGCTAGAGTCCTCTCCCCACTCCCTCACCAAATATTAATAGGGAAGGAGTCCCCCCGGCCAATCCAGCGACGGAGTTGAGGGCCCTGGCAGGTGTTTGTCCAGCAAGAGCCAGGCTGAGCCCAAGCCCGGGGCCAGCCTGCCCTTGGGCCATGGCTTCCAGTCAGACTGCTTGGGACAGGGGCTATTTTTAGTGTGTGGTGTTTGCCCAGTGGCGGGGGATATTTGTGAAGGGTCAGGCTGTTGGTGTCCCTTGGCTTCCAACTGGAAACTGCTCTCTGCCATGCGACTGATTGGCTGAGAGCACAAGGCTTTGGCAAGCCTTTTCCCTTCTTTATAAAATGTGGCCATTTCTCCTTCCCATCCGCCCTCTTGCCAAGCCCACAGCTTCTGATCCGGGCTCCCCGCCGCCAAGACGGTGACAGCCTTCCCAGGTCTGGTGGGATGAGCAAATTGGGCAAAGTGTGGTTTCCTGGCCCTGGCCCGGCAACTTCCCTCCGCTAATAAACCTGTGGCTAACCGTCCGTGGCCTCGTGCTCCGTGGTTAGAGCACCACGCCAGCGAGGCCGAGGTCAGGATCCACCCCAGCTGGGCCAGCTCCACTCTGAGGTGTGCTCTGTTCCATGGCCTCAGCCTGCAGCTGTGCAGCCTGGGCTGGGGGTGGTCAGGCCTGGGGAGGACTGAGAACCAGTGAGAGTGGACATGTCCACTCTCTCCCAGGGGATGAGGGCTAACTGAGCTGGTCCACCTGCCTGCCTCTGGACAGGGCACGGGGCTGGATACTTCCCTACATGAAGGCTGGCACATACATGAGTGGGAAACCACTACAGACCGAGAAGGTACCAGCCAGGCAAGCACAAGGCCACTGTGTCAGCTTTTAAATCACTTGGGGAAGCCCTTGGAGAGGCAACAGAGCTTGATGGTTGAGAGAACAGTGGGGCTCAAATCCCTGGCAGGACACTTATTTGCAGTATGCTTATGTGACCACTCTGTACCTCAGTATCCCCACCTATAAAATGGGCATGATCATAGGTCTCTCAGGAAGTTGAAGTAAGCTAAGGCCTGAAAGCACTTAGAATGGTAACCGCTATACAGGTGTTAGCTCTTGTTGTCACTGTAGTTTCTCAATCCCCAACACCAGTTGCATGGACTCTGAACCCCTTGAACTGATACCTGGCCCTTCATCCCCCACTTCCACTGTCCCCACTCCTTGAAGACACCTTCCCTCATACCAAGTGCAATGCCACTGGCCCCAAAGCCCTTGTGTAGTGGAAGCCTGGCTCATGTGGATGATCCTCACCTCCCTCTGCTGGGAGGCCAGGTGCTGGCGGTGGCCAGGCCTCAGGAGAGGCCTTGCCCCAATCCCTGCCAGAAAGAAGCCAGTGTCCTCAGAACAGGCGGACACAGGGCAGGTGCCCTGCTCTGCTCCTGTGGCTCCTGCCCAGGAGGGCGCGGCTGCGGAGCTCAGGCTATAAATAAGGTATCTGGGAGGAAGGGCTTTAATTTGCACTTTACCTATTGGTGTTTACTTTGCTATTTCCAATATGGTAATTTAATTCTACAGGGTGCCTGGCTGCGGGGGGCACCTGGGGCGTGTGGTTACCTGACTGGACCAGGAGTGACTCCCGTGTCACCATGCAGTTCTGACAGAGATGCCACAGGGACAGCGATGGGCTGTGGAGGCTGCAGGTGTGTGTGCACATGCAGAGAGGGACCGGGCTGGACCTTGAGACCCCTCTGTGCCCAGACCCACTGTCCTCTCCTCTTCATTCCACTCCGTCCCTGACAGCAGTGCCAGCATCCTCCTCCTCCCCTGCAGTCTAGACGTCTCTCCCCGCCCTTGGCCAGGGCGCATCTTTGCTCCCTCTCACCTGTAGCAATCTGGGCTTTTCTGCTGGTCACACAGCTATTCACATGACAGCTGTTGGCATCATCCCACCCCTCCAGTTCCTTGCTCCGTTTTGGTTTTTGTATTTTGTCTTTTCCATGAGATGTGGGCTCCCAGAAGCAGGACTGTGTCTCCCCTCACGCTGGGGCTCCCCGAGGACGGGGCTGTGTCTCCCCATCAGACTGGGGCCCCCTGATGGAGACAATGTGCTTCTCCCTCAGATTAGGGGTCTCTACAGTGCGGGGCCTACCCAAGGGCTTTGGCTGAATTTCCTATTTTTTCTGTCTTTGCTTTCATCTCCCCTCTCTCTTTTTCCCACCATTCCCCAGGCCATATCCCAGGTTGGCTTTGTTCCCCTGTGGTCAGGACTATGTCTCCTAAGGCCACCAAGAGTGCATTTGTCCTGCTCCTCACTGACCAGCAGATGTGGCCGACAGGGTCACATTAGGACGGTAGTGGGCCATGGGCCTTGTTACTGTCGTGGACCCCTTCCTCCATAAAAACTACATTTTACAACTGTGTTGGGTTGAAGATAAATATATTCATATTTTATATGGGAACATTTTCTTTGACTGAAAAGATCATTTCATCCTTCTGATTTTGAAATAAACCAGAAAATTTCATGGGCCTCTAAAAGTATCACAGGCTGGGACTGCGCCCGCTTCACCTAGTAGAGAAGCCGCCCCAATGGCAGGGCCCTGGCTCGGCCTGGGAGAGCCCGAACGTCGCTGGGGGGAACGCCTTTCCCGTCCCGTAGCTTTTATCAGCCTCACCAAGTCCCTGTGAGGCAGGCAGGGCCAGCATTCCTACCCCTCACCAGCCATCAGCTGCCGCAACTGCCACTGGCCACAGCTAGGACGAGGACCACCTCAGCCGCTCCCTTCCTCGGTGCCGGGTGCCGGGCACATGGTCACCTTTATCTTATTCAATCCTCACAGCCAGCCTCTGAGGCAGGCCCTGTGCCGATTTCCCATTTCACAGATAAGGAAAATGAGGCTGAGAGGGAAGCAGTCGCGGGCTCAAGGTCACCCAGCCACTTGGCGACAGGGTGGGAACAGAGGACCCAGGGGTCCTGGCTTTATAAAGTCTAGGTCCTTCCACTCTAGAGACGGTGAGGGGCCAGGACATGTGTAGGTGGGGGCAGCAGAGGAGCCTGGCTGTGGTGTCTCTGGACGTGGTGGAAGGAAGATGGCAAGGCTTAGAGAACTTGCCCTGGGAGTCCCTGTCTTCCCGTCCCACTCCCCTCTGGTTCCAGCCCAGGGGGTCGCAGACATCACTCCACGGTGAGGGGGTGTGCAGGGATTCCTGATCGTGCTGCCCCTGACCCCGTCCTCCTCCAGGTCTGCCGGCTCCAGGCCCTCGTCCCTCCCTCTCCAACCGCTTTGTCCCAGAGGCTGCCGGGGGCTCTCGTCTGCGTTGGGAGCCGTGGGGGCCCAGAGGGGCAGGAGAGAAACTTGGTGGTGGGAGCTGGGAGTGAGGGTGTGGGCTGGTCGATGGCGGGTGGGCACACTCGGGCCCCACCCAGGGCCCCGCTTCCCGTGCGCACCGAGCTCTGGGGGCCTCACATCTCTGCGATTCTGCAACGTCTCTGCGTCTCTGCAGTATCTCTGCATCTCTCCTTTCCTTCCCCATCTTGCTCTTCCCTCTTCCTTCCTGGCCTGTCTTTTAAAAATTCCATCCCTTTTATGCCTCGTCCGCTTCGTCGTCGCCGCTCGTCTGTGCCGTTCCCCTCTCTGCTTCTCTCTGCTCTCCGTCTCGGTTTTTCCCCTCCGCGTCTCCTCTGTGGCCGGTGGGGTTCCCACTGTCTGCTTTTCCTCCCCGCCTCTGTCCACTTTCTCTGTCTGCCAGCGCTTCTCACCTCACGTGCTGTCTGTCTCTCTGCCATCCTCTTCCCGTCTCTCTTTGTCTTTCTCCCTGTCTCATCATTCTGAGACATAACAGTGCCTGACCCAGCGGGGACAACGGATTTCACAGACAAATCACCCAACAGGGGCAGAGAGGACCGTGCTTGGGGGCGGGAGGGGCCCGGCCGCCGTGCGGCGTGTGCGGGGCGGGGGAGGGCAGGTGTGGGCGCCCGTGGCCGCGAGGGAGGGGCCGCAGGAAAGGCCTTTTGTGCAGACCCGGCTCTGGGTGGCTTTCAAGCCGCACATCTTTCTTCCGAAGCCAACCCTTTGATCCCGGGAGACATAAAAGGGCCATCTGCATGTGCGTGTCATACAGGTAGAGCCGGGAGGGGTGGGGAGACACGGGGAGGGCCACAGACATCTGGAGGATGCTGGCAGGGTCCACGTTTGGTCTTGAGCCCGTATCTGAGGGGAAAGCCCCATGTTTGAGACCCGTCTCTGCACCGTTTTTGCTGGACCACTCTGCCAATGGGCACGTGCAATCACTGACTGACCGGGCTGTCTTCAGGGTCAAGTAAGAGGATGTGTGGTAATGAAAAAGCCCCGTAAAGGGATTTGGGGGGGTGGTGTGGGCCAGGAGTGGCTCATGGACTCTCTAAGTGACTCCCAGGGTTTACTTTAAAAGCCCCATTTCCTCATCGTGATTCACGTCCTCCAGAAAGCCTCCCAGAGTAGCCCTGGTCGCTGAGGTCCCTCCTAGCCACTGCGGCCCTTCAGCTCCGAGGGCTCAGCTCTCCCACCATGTCAGAACGGGTACCAGACAATTCCATCCCCACAACAGACCAGAAGGCTGGGAAGGACCACATCCTTGTTTTCTCTTGTGGCCCTGGGACCTGGCCCAGGTGGGGTGCACCAGCGTCCTTGGTCATCATAATGCTCTCCTGTGGTCGTGAGGAGCCTCTGATTTTCAAAGCGCTTTGGCAGCCACCACAGCATTTGATTCTCACCCTGTCCAGTGAGGAAGTCGGGGCATGGATCAGCACTGAGGTCAAATAACTTGCCCAAGGCCAGTTAGCAAGTGGGATGAGTAAGAAACCCAGGAGCCTGCCTGCAATTCCCATTATACAGATGGGGAAATTAAGGTACAGAGCAATGGAAATGGAGCTTATTAGAGACAAGGTCCATATTTAAACCTAAGTTTCCAAACTTTTTCTTCTAAACCATAATGACTGGACCACCCTCCCAACCTTCCCAACCTGGTAGACACATATTTGGGGACACTTGGCTTTCAGAGAAGGCTCAGAAGTCCCAGGGCTATGCCAGGGGGCCTGCCAGGCAATTTTCTGGGTTAGAGCCCATGGTATGGGAATCCCATATGTGCCCTCATGGCCCTGCCCAGCAGACAGGCCATTGGTCCTGCCGATAGGGCACATGAGACAGAGAGATGGGCTGGATGAGGATGTCCCCATCCATTTCTCTCCCTGCTTTTCATGCCAGGCTGAGTGCATGGCTCTGCCTTTGGCTTCCAGGAAATAGGGAACAGCAAAAGACAGGAGGTTGGTCCCATGGGAGCTCCTCACAGGCTGCCAGGCCCAGCACTGATCTTGTTTCAGACAATGAAAATGTTTGGTGTAATCTGAGGACTCATGGCATTGTGCAGACCTCTCTCCAGCCACCTCAGCTTTCAAGACCTTTGAATTCTGACTCAGAATCTTCCAGAGTCCTTGATCTGGGGCCTCTATTCCCCTCAGCCCCAGGACTTCCAGGATTAGTGTCCCTGCCTGAGTTCCATGTTTTGTCTCCCAAATACACTGTGTTTATTAAGCACTGATCCATTTCCCCATTTTATTAATGAAGGATGCCTATTTTTGACATAATCAGTGTTGCCAGTAATTGCCCTGAGGACGTGCCGGCTAAGGGCAGAGATTTGACATTTGAGTCAGAGGCTGCAACGAAATGAGAGAACAGGCAAGATTTCCAGGTAAATGTTTGAACTATTGGAAAGAACTCAGTGCCGTCTTTACTATCGTCACAGACTTTTAAGAGTTTCAGCCCCATGCTGGGGACACTTGCAGTAGTCATGGGACTCTTGTGTGGCACAAATGGACTCCATACACACACATACACACACATACATGCACACATTAACATATATGCTCTAGAAGAACCAGAGACTGGGCCCAGGGGGAAGTCCTTCTTTTGGCTCCAGGAATTGCAATTTCTCACCTGAGGTTGTTCACTTTAAGCCCTTCTGTATGAGCTGTGCACTGGGTGAGATGCAGGGGCTTACAATTGAGTCAGGAGACAAGACCTGTGAACTGAAATCATTGGTCCACGGCTGTGCATGACAACATGCTGCGGGCAGGTGTACAGGCAATGCCCAGAGGGGAACAGAATTGGGGGCCACATGGATGGTGCATAAACTTTGCATAGTCTCTGTCGCTGTGGGTACATTCAGGTTCTTTCTTGCCAGGACAACTCTTTATAGGCTCTGTAGAAGAGGCAGAGAGTACCAGGCTTCTAGCAGCCGAGTGTCTTCAAGTTTCAAGTATTTTGCCTTAAACTACACTTGTAGGATGTATTTTCACTGGAAGATTTACCTACCTAATTAGATTTGGCTTTAGCTAGTGTTAAAATTAGTGTGTATTCCTTAAGAAGGTACCCCAACAGATGGAGGGGTCTCCAATGCATACCGGGAGCTGGGGGAAGCTCATCTGAGAAGCAGTGTCAGCCATAGATAATCCTTGAGGTGGGCCATCCACCTGGGTAACTGTGAATTCACAGCTCCTGGAAGGTTCCTGGGAAGACAGCAGGACCGATGTGGTAGATAAAGGTGAATAAAGCTGGCAGGTCTGGCCAGTAGCCCAGGACGGAGGGCGCAGCTCATCGATTGAAAAAGTCATCGGAGCTGGCCTTGTCCAGACATAGAAACTGCAGTTCAGGGTGGAAAGTGACCTGCCCCCAGTCCCACAGCTCACAAACTATAGGGCCAAGAGTCAAATGCACATCTCATGATTTCCAGTGCAGTGTCCCCATTCCACCCCCGCGCTGATGTCCTGCGGCTGCCACCTGGACCTTCTTCCCCCCGAGAGTGAGAGCAGTGATGGGGCAGGGGCAGCGGTGATGGGGCTGGAAAGGAGTGTGGATGAGGATGGGATTACTTTGGCCACCTACTTCCTGGCATGTTGTTTCTCCTACCCAGGTCTCAGTTTCCTTATCCATAAAATGGAGAGCTTGGCTCCCGTGAGCTCCGAGTCTCCAAGATGTAGCAGACCAGAGCATTCCTCCCTGGCCACCAAGGCCTCAGAGATGGGATAGAGCCAGAGTCGAGCAGCGGAAAGCTGTGGCTCCAAGACCAGGAGGCGCCAGGGTCTGGGGGGCGGGGGGGCAGAAGGCAGCAAAGTTAGTGCTGTGCCCTCCACCCCAGCTATTTTTACCCTAGAACACTGGACTGCAAGAGGCCTGGCTAAAAATACCAGCAGCCCAAGTCCTGAGCATCCTCTCCCCAGAGAGACAGGGTGGGGGCTGGCAAGGAGGGGGTGTGGGGACGAGGAGTCTGAGGGGCACACATCCTTCTCCTTTCTGGAGCTGGGATGCCTCACGGGTACTTGGGAATGGGGCCCCTTTCCTCTAGAGAGCCTGGTGGAGAAGATAGCCCAAGAATAAGCTTGTTTTCGTCATTTTTGGCAATCCCAGCCAGCCCTGTTCTCCCCCGACACACACACATTTATTTTGCCCAATGCAATAGAGTCTGTTACAATTTTGTGTTCTGCTCTTTTTTGCTTATTATCTCATAAACATTTTTTGTTGCTGTAAGGTTTTCACATTTGTCATTCTTAACAGCTGCATAGTATTCCTCTAAGACTCTTTTCTATTCCCTGACCGTTGGGCATCTGATGGCTTCCAGTTTGCCCTTATTATTATATAAATAAGCCTGCCATGGATGTCCTTGTACCTGTGGCTTTTTCCTTCTTATTAATTATTTCTGTAAGATAAGCACCCAGGTCGGCGGGTAAGGCTGCTTTTGTGCCGTTGGATGTGGCTTGCCAAACTGCTTTCCCAAAGTAAATGAAGGAGTGTTAATGTAAGGATACATCCCACACTGGGAGCCAAGTACAGTCAGGCTTCAGGAAAACTGGAGCTGAAAGCCAACAGCAGCCGAAACAGCTGCCTCCAGCTTCTCTGCTTTCTCTGCTCCATCTCTCTCTTTCCCTTATCTTTTTAATTTATTTATTATTTTGACCTAGCAAAGCTGTTAGCTCTGAGAATACATTTTCTAACAATAACTGCTCACATTTTCAAAGGGGTTACTTTGTCTCAGGCACCATGCCAATTGCCTGTATTAATTATCTTAATTTTCACAGCCACCCTCTGGGGTAGGAATTATAATTATCCCCATTTTACAGGTGAAGAAACCGAGGCATGGAAAGACTTAAGTACTTGTTCAAAAATGCACAGTCAGCAAATGGCGGGAACAGGTCCCACCTTACTGGCCTACCTCACTTCACACACGTACTCATGACCTGTATCAGTTTCCCTGGGAACACAGAGGCGTCAAATCCACCACCAAGAGGTCAGCTCATCATTTCTGAGTCTCTGAGTTCAGATTCTGAAAAGAGAGAATCTGATTGGCTCAGCCCAGCCAATGGCTTGAAACCCTATAACTCCAGGCCCAATCAGCTGTGACGGGGGCGGGGTCAGGCACAGGAAGTCAAAAGCGGACACTGAGCCATGAGGGCAGGTGGAGGAATTAACTGGATGTCCGGCATTGGACTTGGCTGGAAAATATTAAAAAGTAATGTAACTGTATAATGTATAAATGTATAAATGCTAACATTTGCGTTTAATTGCTTGGCCTTTTGGCTAAGAGCAAGTGTAACTTACTTTCATTCACAGGGCTGAGCATGTTTCCGTACGTTTCTTTCTTTTTGTGTGCATTGCCCACATCTTCTGCCCGTCTTGGTCACGCTTTATGGCTTAGAGATATTAGTGACACACAGAACCATGAGATGCTGAGAGGGGCTGCAGACAGGGCAGGGATGATGTTTCACTAAATGGCTTTTGTTTTGTCCTGAGGGCCTGGCAGGCTTCGAAGGGCTTCCTAACCAGTGCTTCTGAGCCCCTGATTCTCCCTCACAACAGGCGTGTTACTTAGACTAGACCATCTTTAACAGGGACCTGTTTAGCCAGGAGAATCTCTGAGTTTTCCCTCTCCTGTCCGGCTCCTTCTTTTGAATGTATCAACCTACAGGAGTTTTGGGGGCTCCGATTCACTGCTCATTTGTGGGACTCACCCTCGCGCTGCATCCCAGGTCTGCTCTTAGTCAGTCTGAGGCTGTCATCTTTCCCCAGTTCTGGGCTGACTGTGTGTACAAGCTCCCAGGGACAGAACTGCTATATCTCACGTCTCTGTGAAAATGTGTCATCTTTCTTATAAGAAGGTAAAGATCCTCTCCCACCCTCTATCCCCAGACCCTCTAGGTAACAAAGTTTCCACTACTTAGCACTGACGCTCAGAGCCTTCCATCAAGGAGGATGAGGCCTGGGAGGTGATATGCTACAAAGTGCTCTGCAGCTGACAGAGACAGTGAAGGCCCCAGGCCCAGGGAAAGACATATGTCTAGGGCAGCCAGCGCTGAAGCAGGAGAAGCCTCTGTGGGCAGGGAGGGCAGGGAACTTTTGGGTCTGCCTTTATTCTGTAGCCAGATGGCTTCTCACCAAGCCACCCACCTGCTCCCACAGCCTGCTGTTCCAAGCTCTGGGGGTTGGGGAGAGAGGGATGGCAAGAGGTGCTCTCTGAAGCTAGGGATTCAGGTCTACCTGTGGAATCCCACCCATGACCTTGGCCTCTGCAGTCCAGAGCTCCACCCTAGTCCCTGGGAGCCAGCACACGCCCAGTGCTTTGGGCTGTGGTGGTTGGTTCACAGACTCCTCTTTGGAACTCTGGGTGGCCTCTAAGGGGACACTCCTTCACCAGGCCCTGGAGATGCTCAGGGGCTTCCCATGGACAATGAAGCTGATAGAACCAGTAGGAAATGGTGCTCCTCTCTGCTGGCTGCCTAGGGAGTTGGCTAGCTCCTGCCTGTGCAAAGCCCAGGCTGCTGGCAACTCATCGGGGCCCATCTCCTTACATCATGAGCCACAGTTCAGGACTGCTTTTCAAATCTCTGCTCCTGATGTGAGAAATATGATCCCTCCTAATGCTCAGGATTGGCAGACAAAGTGTCCTGGGGCTGGTCATTTATTTCCTGTGGCTGAGACCACCAGTTGTTCCTTTGTATCTTCTCTCTTCCTCTTCTACAGTAATGACAGTTTTAGTCGGGTACAAAGTTCTCCACCAAGTACTGTATTTTTCTGCTTCCCTTGCAGTTAGATTAGCTTGTGACGAGGTCCTGGCCAATGGGATGGCAAGGAGGAAACAGTCCCTTTCATCTTTCCCTCTTCCCACTGGCTAAAATGCAAATGTGATGGCAGGAGCTACAGCAGTCACTTTGAACCCATGATGAAAGCTGCTCATTAAGGGAGGCAGAGCAACAAGATTGAAGGAACCTGGATCCCTCACACCATTAAGCCAACACGTCATCCCTGGACTACCTACTTGAATGTTTATGTGTGAGAGAGATCAGTTATTATCCTGTTTAAGCAGCTGTATTTTGGGGTTTATTTGTCCCAGCAGCTGAATCTGTATACTCACTGTTGCATGACTCAATGAAATGGCCACATCTGGGCCTACGTGGATATGTCTTGTTACTGCTAGGTCTGGGGACCCCATGTTTTGGTAGACTTTGGTGGTCCGCAGTAGATCATCCCTCCCAGTATTCACACCCTTGTGTGCTTCCCTCCCACAATAACTCTGAACTTGGCCATGCTTTGGCCAATGGGACATCAGCAAGCGCGATGTAAGCAGAAACTTGGTAAACTCTTGCATAGTGGGGCTTGTCCTCTTGGAATGCTCACTTTTGGGACGTTCCTTCTCCAAACTCAACTGTCAATCGTCAGAAGCCCAACCTAGCCATAAGGAGAGGCCACAGGGAGGAGAACCGAGGCCCTGCCTTCAGCTCCAGCCGACAGCCAGCACGTGAGTGAAATCACTTTGGAAGCGCATCCTCCAGTCTGAGGCCTCGTGGAACAGAGACAAACTGTCCTTGCTACACTCTATCCAAATTACAGAATCATGATCAAATAAATAATTGTTGTTGTTTTAAGCCAGTAACTTTTGGGGTGGCTTGTTACACAGCACTAGATAACTGAAACACACGTGGATGGCCCAGGGCCCTTTGCAAGGTCCGAAAAACCCTAAGTCTATCGTGCCTTTTTCTACACCAATATGGCAAATGTGTCTTGCTCATGCCTTGACACGAGAACACTACATGGGATGGGAACTTGCTGATGCTCTGGAAATTCCTAAGCAGTGGCTACGCCTCCCTCCAAAACACGTTGTTTCTCTCTCAAGCCCTGCCAGGTGGTCGTAGCTTGACTTACTGCTCTGACTTGCAGCCCCAGGAATGGCTACGGGTTCCGCAGACCACACCTGGTCTCTATAAAGTTGCGAAGGTGCCCTTTTCCTTAGCTAAGGGTGTGAGGGAAGTACGAGGAGGGCAAGGGCTGACCGTGCCAATGATGGTGTGCAGGACGGCCTGGAGGAGTGATCGCACGAATGAATGAATCGTCAGTGAGAAGTATCTCCTCTGGGACAGAGCAGGAGGCCATGGTGAGAGGGGCGTGGGAGGGTCTCCAAGGAGGGTAGGGTCAGCAGAGAGTCTCGGATCTAATGAAAGATTGCTTTGGAAATATTTTTAACCCCTTTAAAATATAATTATAGTAGCTAACATTTATTGAGTTCTTACTATATGCCGGGTACTGTGTGAAATGCTTTATGTGAACTGCTGCATTAATCATCTCAACAACCCTGGCAGGTAAGTATTAGAACTTTCATCCCCTTTTATAGATGAGGAAATAGAGGCCCAGAAAGGTTAGGTAAGTTGCTTGAGTGGGGATGGTAAGATTTGAACTCAGACAGTCTGGCACCAGCACCCAAGGGCATAGCTCCCACACTCTGGCAAACAACAAGTGTCCCATTTTCCAGGGAAAAAGCCAGGGCCTGGCATGCTTTAGGGAACAAGCACCAACCCCGAGTCTACCAAGTGCTCCTGGGGACTGGGAAAGCCCAGGTCAGAAGAGGAGAGTGAAAAGGGAGGTGAGTCTGGGGTCCCGGTGCCAGGCAGCAGGGACATTAGCATCAGGGCTCAGAGACGGCGCTGCCCGCCTGCCTGAGCACCCTCACTGGCCACTCCCACTCACTCCTCAGAAATGAGCCTGGCCCGTGCACACGTGTCCCTAATGCCAGGTTCCAAGAAAGCCACCTAAATACCTGGTATTTGAGATGTAAAGAGACCGGCTCCCTGTACTTAGCGCTATGCTAGCTTTTCCAATTATAGCGCCCTATTTTCCAAAGTCTAAAATGGACATATGTTATAACTGTCTTGGGCCCCAAGGTTTCAGAAACACCCTTAAGGTTCCTGAAATACAATTGCATATTTTAGACTAATTCCTAAAGGACTGAGAGGGGTTATCTTTAACATCTTCCAGCTCTGACACAGATCTGGTTTTTGTTTGCAAATGAGCCTAGAGCCTGGGCACAAGGGAACCTTTGGTAGAACGACCTCCGACCTCCGTGCTGGGCTGGGTGGGAAGACCTGAAGGCGGGGGTGGGTGTGGGGGGAGACACGGTCAGGTCCTCAGGGAGCGCCAGGCTAGGTGGAGGAAGCAGGGTCCCTACAGAAACCCAGCAAAGGACCCTGGGGCATTTATGGGGGATTTAACTCCTGGTGGCTGTGCTTCACCTGGTGGGCAGGTGGCGGAGGGAGGCAGGTAGGAAGGCTCCTGCCCGTTTGCGTGCCTGGAGGCAGGTGGCCTGGGTAGGCGGGGGCAATGGAGCTGAACTTTAAACGCTGGAGCCAGTGTGGCTTCAGGCCTGCCAACAGGGGCATTTTCTGGTCAAACCCGACCGTCGTTTTTAAACATTTATTATGCAAGGGAGATGTGCTTTTCTGGTCCCAGCGTTTGGCTAGCAGACTTGGTGAGTAAATGGACTAGAACTAATCCTGTAGCTAAACAGCAAGGGCTTCAAAAAGTAAACGCCTCACTTGCCTAATAGCTCCCAGGGAGGGGCAAGATATAAAGGATCAGCCCTTAAACTGCCCTTTTTCCTGAGATGGGGAAGCACCGGCTTGGCAGCCAAGCCTCCCGAAACTTCTGTGAACAAACAGGGGACACAGCTGACTGCGGAGCTTGTTAGAAGATCAAGTGCCTTAAGTCTGAGGATGTCCCATGCGGGGGACGGACTCCTGGCCAAGCATCGGGAGAGCTGGGTTCCTGTCAGCTCAGAACTTAATTGGCTGGCCATCGCTGCAGAAATTGGGCAGAACGTCTGTACTCCCTGGAGGCCAGAGACGTGGACAAAGCTGGGGAACCGAGGAGACAGGGCTCCCAAACAGGCTGAGTCTGTAGGAAACAGGGTCCCCCTTATTCACCTACCCAGTTAATTACGCGGGAAGGCCAAGGGCGCCTGGGTAGCCACCTGGAGGGAGCCACTCTGGGCCTGGACAGACACCAGAGAGGGACGAGTGCTCTCCAGCTCCTGGAACCTCTTGCCAGCAGTGCCAGCCCCTCACACCATGTGAGTCTGGAAGTCACCCAGACTGGGTACCCAAAGGGTCAGTGAAGTGTGACCTGTAGGACTAGCCAGGCTATTCTTTCCTGGGGCAGGGAAGCAACCTAACCTGACTCTTTCCACAGTGAAGGACTAGGCAAAGGGGCGTGTTTGGGACTGGATAAGTTTCCTTATCAGACTGGGGCTTTGGTGCTAGGTTGATTCACTAGAATGTGCATTCCATGAGGACAGGGATTCTAGTCTGCCTTGTACATTGCTTCCATCCCTGGGGCCTAATATACAATGCCTGGCACATAGTAGGTGCTCAATAAAAAAAAATCACAGAATTAATTAAAATTCATTTTCCTTTTCAACACCAATTCAGAACTCATCTCCTACCTAAAGATCTCATTGATAAAGCTTTCCTATTTCAGTGACAGCTACTCAAAGGCAGTGAATATAAAATTAATTCGCAAATATAATCCATTGAATCCCAACAACTGGCTATTCTGAAGGAAAAAAAATGACAAATTTAGATGATTATTGTTGTGTAGCAAGCCCTATGCTAGTTTCTTAGCAGACATTATATGGCTTAATCCTTTAAGGAAGGCCCTGTTTTACAAACAAGAAAACTAAGGCCTGGGAAAATTACATAGTTCCCCTGAAGTTGCACCTCTAGGAAATTGCAGAGCTAGAATTTGAACCCATTTCTGACCAACCCCTCCCCGACTCTTTTTTTGAATTTTGTGGAATTATTTTTTCCCCAACTAGTTTTGTGATTCAAAAGGTAATTCCAAAAAGATCTGTTTAGCTCCTGTGTGTGCCTAAGGCCGGACGAGGTGTACAAGAAGCCCCAGTCCCATTCAGTCAGGAGCCACCAGGCTGGGGGACAACAGAGTGCCGGGCCTGGTCGTGCAGCACTCATGACAGTTGCCCTAGTCTTCCCAGGGCTGCAGTTCCCAGCCAACGCTGGCCCTGCTAGTCCTCGACTTAGTGACACCTGCTGTCCAGACCAACAAGGGATTATCCCACAAAGCGGGCGCACGACAGATTGTCAGTTCCACCCAGAAAGTGATCTCTCAGCATCCTGCGTCTACAGCCATGCATGAGTTCCCAGAGCCGGCAAGTGCCTGGAAGGCACCTCATCTGGCCCATCTTCTCTGCTGCGGAATCCCTGACAGAGCATCCTCGAGTGTCCCTTACAGACTACGGGGATGGGGGCTCACAGCCCATGGGGGCAGCTCCTTCTGCCTTGTTCCTCCGCAGTCTTCCTGCCAAACTGAAAGGATTCTGTCTGTAGCACTGCCTGTCTTGGAACCTTGTGTATTTACTGAAAACACTTTTCATGGTATTATCCCCTAGTACGCACAAGGCACTGGCCAGAAGTTACTTCTAATCTACACCTGAACGCCACCATGTTACCTGCTTTGGGAAGCTAAAGTGTGGAGCTGGGAGACGTCGTGAATCTTGCCCAACATCATTAAACTCCTAAGTGGTAGGGCCAAGATTTGAATGTAGGACTGTCAGCCCCGAAGTTCACTCAGCCAGTCTTTCCTAAAACTAGCTGTTTATCCAAATTTGCTGAGAAGCTTTTTAAAAATACACCTTCTTTACAACACAGCCGTGAGAAAGAGTGAGGCAGCCCTGTATGCATTGATATGGCACGTGTATGTCTCTAGAACATCTCCAGGAAGAAGGTGAGTAACCAGCCACCGCAGGCCCCAGGGGATGGTCTCCATGGGGACACAGGAGTTGGAGGGACACTTGCTTTTCATTGTATTCTCTTCGGTACTGCCTTCCTTCCTTCCTTCCTCTTTTTCCTCTGTTTTTTTTCACCTTTTCAAAAATATACGAAATTAATTAATTAATTTATTTATTTATTTATTTTTGAGACAGAGTCTTGCTCTGTCACCTGGGCTAGAGTGCCGTGGCATCAGCCTAACTCACAGCAACCTTGAACTCCTGGGCTCAAGCGATCCTCCTGCCTCAGCCTCCCATGTAGCTGGGACTACAGGCATTCGTCACCATGCCCGGCTAATTTTTTCTATATATATTTTTAGTTGTCCAGCTAATTTTTTTCTATTTTTTTAGTAGAGACAGAGTCTCTTGCTCAGGCTGATCTTGAACTCCTGACCTCAAGTGATCCTCCTGCCTCGACCTCCCAGAGTGCCAAGATTACAGGCATGAGCCATCGTGCCTGGCCTGAAAATAATTTCTAAATCAGACAAGAATATATTAATAGACTCCAGGACCCCATTGTCAGACCACCTATGAATCTGGGTCTCCAGGCTGGGACTTGGGAAGCTGTATTTCAACCAGTAGTCTAGGCAGGCACTGGAGCCCTCTGATCCCAGACTCCTAGGGGCCAGGACCCAGCCTTGTCTCACCTGGCACTTCCCCTCGTCCCCTGGTCCTCGGGCTGGTCCAGAGCTCTGTGCTGCCAGCTCCAGGAGGGACAGAAGCCTTAGATAGCTTCGGGGCCCTTTCTTCAATGCCTCCCCAGGGACTTTTTCTGATCAGATGTTTTGAGCCCCAGCCTCGCGAACACTCTGTGTCCTGTGGGCTTGCTACCGCTCAGAGGTCACGTCCGCACTCGTGCCTTGCCACCCACCACACGCGCCCGGGCCTGCTGCTCCTCAGCCTCCCACGGTCATGCCGCAGAGCCCTCAGCTGCAGGTCTACGTGATTATTGTTCCCTTATGTCGGCGGTGGCGGCCTCCTGACCACACTGTTTTCTGCTCCGTGGCTTTTTCACTTCGTAATACATCTTGGAGATCTGTTATGACCCCACGCCAGTGCACGGAGAGCGGCAGAGCGTTCTCTGTGTCAAGGTGTTAGCGACTACCTGGAAGCCAGTAGAGCGGGGGTGACCATGAGAAATTCTGGAGCCTGGCTGTGCTGCGCTTAGCTGTGTGACCGGGTGAGTTTTTGATCTCTGCGGTGTGAGGATGGCGTTGGGACACGCAGAGCTCTTTGAGTAATGCCTGGCACACAGGACGCGTGCAATGCATGTTTGCGAGGATCGTGGCGATTGTTAGAATCTCTGAGGGAGGGGGAGAAGCAGGGGGAAAAAGGAATATAAATGTATTTATTACCAGTGATCTGTACACTTAAAAACGGTAAAGATGGTAAATCACATATGTATATTTTACTTCAATAAAAAAATTGGAAAAAAAAAAAGAATCTCAGCAGGAAGACTAGCAAGGGGTGGTAATCATCGTCCTGGGCTCTGGAGCTGCACAGCTGGCTTCCAACCCATTCCTTGTCTCTCTAGCTCTCTTGCTAACTAACCTCTAATGCCTCAGTCTCCTCATCTGTCAAACGAGGAAGACTCCTGCCTCACAGGATGGCCGAGGACGGTGCCTGGTACCAAACAGGTGCTCCCACACATCCATAGCAGAACAACGCCATGAGGGTGGGGCAGAGGAGGCCTGGCAGGCGGAGCACGGGACGCCTCCCTCTCTCTGCCTCCTTGCTGGTAAGGATGCCTTGTGGCATCTGGCAGTATCGTGGGGGAGGGAGGGGGGGAGCGGGTAGTGCCCAGGGGGATGCGGCCTGAGGGAGACCCTAGACTGCCCAGTATTCATTATGAGGGAGAAAGCAGCCGACCACCCACACCAGGCATGTGTCCATCAAGACTCTCAGCACACCCTCTCCCTGCTGAGAATCGGGACCCCAGGAAGCCAACTGCTATCAGAAGGCACACCATTCACATGTGGGAGAAAACTTCACCTCCAGGCTAGAAAATCTCCTTGGTCACACAGTGGGCAAGGGCTCTCACCGCAGGTGGATGTTAGAATGTCTAGGCCAGGGGTGGGGAAGCTTTCCACGTTGGAAGGCCGCATCAATTTAGCTGTAACCAAATAAAGCCACGTTCAAGAAAGTTCAATTAGACGTGCTTAAAAATGTACATTATTTTGTAAAAATCTAAGTACTATGTACTTAATAACTTCAAAAATGAAAACTATTTGTTAATTTTAGAGTTAACTAACCTTTTAATGACTTTGTTGTGTCTGCTTTTTGTTGGAAGGCATTTGAATATTTGCTTGCAGCGTGGAGGTCCCTAGTTTCACTTGATGCTCTAGATGGGTATCAGTTGCTACTTTATAAGTTGCTTCAGTGGCATTATTTCCAGGTCTTACTGCTGCTTGAAAGAATTGTCTCTGCTTCTGCTTTTCATCTTTTAATTTCTGCAATACAACTTTTTGTGCCTCTCCCTCTAATTTAAAATATCTGTGGTCCTTATGAGTGTTATAATGCTGATGAGCATTGAATTTCTTTAACGTTGATATTGCAGTAACACGAAGCAAGCAAATCATCTTATCTTTAGCAGAAACAAGATAATATTGCTATTCCCAATCCTCATTAAAAAATCTGTTTTCTTCCTTCAGCATTCTTTTGGTCCTTTTTGACATGAAGGCCTGTTAAGCAGAGAGAATTAAAAAAATACTGTTGAGCTGTGCAACTATTCACAAATCCCACTTCAAACAGAAACATGGCGAACAGTTGTCAAAAGCCGGGAACAGACTGGCGTACTCAACCCCCATAAACTCTCGCCAACCAGCCTCATGCGGTAGTGGCGCCAGTCAGGTGGGGGAAATTAGAACCAAATCAAGAACGTAGCAGCGGCCAATTTAGCCCTTATGGCTTATTAATGTTCCAATTGTGCCAGTCAGTCTAGGAGGATTATTTTGTTGAAACTTATTTTATCCTTTGGTATTTTAAATACGTTCATTTTAAAAATAAAAATATAAAAGGTGAACAAAAATGTATTCATAAAAGTTAAAAGATTTGTTTTGTAAAATTTGGATTCAGTCAAAAGGCCTTAAGGACCTAAAAGGCCACGTGTGACCTTAAGGCCACAGGTTCCCAACCCCTGGTCTAGACTCAGCGACAGCAGAGCAAGCAGAAAAATGGCACGTGTGTTGTGTCCGTGGGTCTGGGCTCCAGCAAGCCCCACTCACCAGCCTTGGAGGAGCTACCAGCCGTGCCTCATGGTGCCTCCACCTGTGGCTGAACGAGCCCCCTTCTGATACTCCAGACTTTCTGTAGGGGGCCATGCTTTGCTCTCCCTGATCAAAGCAGGAAAACGTCTCTCCCCAGCCCATCACCAATGGGCTTGTTTTCCACAGGACCAGTGAGTGTTAGGCCCTCCACTGTCAGGTATAATTAACTTGGTTGTGTCTTAGTTTAGTAGTAATTTATCAGTCTAAGTTCCCCTTAATAGACTGACAATCCCATGAGGGCTGAGACGCAAGCTCCTATTCCTCTTATTGTCATTATTAGAGATAAGGTCAGTGAAGCTCAATGCAGTGCTGTTATTATTGGTGTCTACAAAGACACCAACAGAGGGGCACGACGGCAGCTAGATTATTGAGCACACCCAACGGACCAGGCACTGTACTAAGCACTTCAGGGGTATTCACTCATTTCATCCTCACGACAGCCTTATGAGATCAATGCTCTGATAATCTTCATGTATAGAGAGGAACTGAGGCACAGAGCAGTTGGGCAACTCATGCAAGGTCACACCGAGCAGGTGACAGGATTCAAACCCTAGCATTCTGGATCCAGAATCCACTGTCTACCACACCTCGAGCACTCAGTGAGCGTTTGTGGAGTGACTGAGTGACCAAGGGAAGTGCAGACGGGCAGGAGTACTGAGGGGAGGGCCGAGGCCCTGACTTGGCAGTGGGGTCCAGGCCTGGGTTCCTGGACTCATTTGGGGACTGAAGTCAGCAGCCTGGCATCCAAAGGCCTCTAGGCCCTGGCTCTGCCTTGCTCTACCAACCACCTGGCCTTGCACCGGCTGCCCAAACAGGACTCGGTTGCTAGGGCCCTGGCAGGGATGCCTGACCTGATAATCCCTGCCTCCCGTGGGAACCCAGCCCCTCGCTGGCCGCGTCCATCATCTAGTGTGGCCTGGCTGCTTCCCCTCCACCCTCTCCTTCCTTATACCCTCACCAAGGTGGGCCAGGCCTACCTCTCTTCCCCAACCCAGCTTCTTCAGGCCTTCTTGAATAATTAGGGGTTAATTACTAATAGTCTAGGCTCAGACTGCCTTGGTCCCAGTCCTGGCTCTGCTATGTGGCCTTGGGCGTGATACTTCTCTGGGCCTCATTTCTCCATCTTTAATGTGGAAATCAAAACAGACTGTTATAAGGATTGGTGTGAGGATTAAATGAGTTAAAACATGTAAGAAGCCTCAGAAGAGCTGTACATCTCAAACTGCATATACATTTCAGTTAATATTATTATATTTCTTCTTACCCACTTATTTAAATTGACGACAATGCAGCCAGTGCAGGGGGAGGGGGGATCTCCAGGACAGTTAAGGTAACATCCCTAGTCTGGCTTCTTCGAAAAGCCAGAGCTGAGCGGCCAGGACACTCCCTGTGCTCCCTCAAAGTCATTCCTGGGGTAGGGTGAGGTAGGGAGACGTCCCCCACCCAGGCACCTCAGTCCAGGAGACCGTATGCAGCTGCTGTCCCCTCTGCTGAGACAGATAGCCAACGTCACCGTCCAACGCTTGAAGCTCAGCTACACATGACCGCAAGGCATGGTTTTCTACTTGATTATTTAAATGGATTTAGTTTTGTTTTTTGTAGTCTTTATCATAGTTGTTTTTGCACATAAGAGTCACATAGCAGTCCCACTGAGCAGAAGTGACCACGTTCACTTGTGTGACAGAGTCTTCTAGGGTTGGCTCCCTCCCATGCTGTCCCTGCCCACAACTCAGTGCACCCCACCCCCCACCCGTAATCCCTGTGTCATTCTGGTCAGATGGGAACAGAACGTGACCTTGTAAAAGCATTGACATCCAGGGTTGAGCCATTCAGTAAACTGTGATTGGTTTTTTTTTTTCTCTTTGCACAACTTTTTATCCTTCCTGGAATTTATGATGGCCCTTTTTGTTGTTGTTTATCTGATTTTCTATGCACTTAGAACTAATTCAATGGCTTCTCACTCTCTGCTAATAATAACAGCTGACTCCTGTTGGCCACTTTCTGGATGCCAGCCACTGTTCCAAGTACTTGCCATGTCGTAACACATTTTAGTCCTCATAATAGCCCTCTGAAGCATACACTGTTGTGATCCCAATTTACAGATGGATAAATTTAGGCACAGAGAGGTTAAGTGACTTGCGTGTAATCCCAGAGCAAGAATATGGCAGAGCTGGGATCTGAACCCAGGCTCTTCCCACTGAGGGGGCCTGTGCCTACATGGCCTCTCCTGGCCTCCGGGAGCACATCTTCATACAAATCTCCTCCAGGCCCTTCCTCATCCTCCCACTGTTTTCTGGGTTCAGTCTCATCTCTGCACTTCGAATGTAAGCTCAGTGCGGGCCAGCCCTGTGTCCTGCTCCTCTGCAGTCCTGGTCGTGGGGCTGGACCTGGCAGGCCCTCTCGTGCTTGCCGCATCCGTCCCGCCTGGGCTGCCTGCTTGTCCTCATGCTCTTCTCCCAGGCCTGTGGGCAGGAGGCAGGGCAGGGAGCACAGCTGGTTAGAGGACAGCTGGGCCTACAGAGGCTCGAAAGGCCAAAGCAGTGCCATAGGGCCTCACGGCCAGGGGACTGGGGTTCGAACCCCCTCCTTCGGCTGCAAGTCCAGGGATGTTCCTGATGCGCTGGGCTGCCTCCTGCAGGCACAGGCACACACTCACCATGTAAGTTACACACGCAAACATACAAACATATACACACGTTATTCATATATGCTTATGCACACACATTTCCACATGGGCATATTAGATACACATATGTATAGACACAATTGCATTTTATATACGCACACATACTCACATAATACACATACATGCCACTTATACACAGATGCATTAAACCCACAAACACATATTACCGCACAGAAACACATCATACAAACACATACATACCTTATCTACAAACACAAAACCATGTATACTATAGATTCACACGGACGCAAACACACAGCATATACACAGATTGTACAGACAAAAGCACGCACACAAATATGTGAATATAGACCTATACACACATAAATATACTGGTCATAGATGCATGATATGTACAAACACAGTCATGCAAACACAGGCATGTAGTTTTCACATATGAAGGCGTATAAACACATTTGCACAAAACACACAAGATGTACAAATAAATACATACGTACACAAAAATCTGCACATCCACCGATACAGATACTTGAATAAACACACATCATATACACAAAGACACATACACACGTGCATGTGCGTGCACACACTCGCGTATGCCTGCCTGGCCTGGTTTATAGGGGGAGTGATGGGAGAAGGCCGATGTGACCAGGTCCTGCAGGTGTCCGATTACTTGGGGTGAGTATGTTTCTTGACTCCCCACTTGGGGTTGCATCATAAGGCGCCTTCCTTGAACAGAGCTGGGACAGGGCTGGGTCAGCCCTGCCTCACGACATCAGCAGGGTGGGCCAAGGGGTGTTGTCTGAAAATTCAAGTATACATTTCCCCACCCGTGGAGACTTGTGAGTTCCCCAAACCTGTGCCTTGCTCTGGGGCCCCACCCAAGGTTAGCACTGGCCACACTCCCAGGGAGGCCCAAGAAGCTGTGAGATTAAGCTCTTTAACAGACGAGAAAATGGCTTGACCAAGCAAGTTAAATATTGTGAATGTCAATTTAAGGAGAGAGGGGATTTGAATCCAGTCTATCAGACTTCCAAGCCACCACATCATGCTGATACACCCCTCTGAGAGTCTAGGATTTTCAGCCTGGGGTGGTGCACACAGTAGGTGCTATATCGTTGTGGACAAATTCATTACTTTGGAGGACAGCAGCACTCTAGAGGCGGGGTCTGACAAGTGCTGGGGGTACAGGGAACCAGACATAGACCTCGGAGCCAATGCAGACACCCTCTTTGTTTTGGGGATCTTGCCGTTATCAACCCCAGCCCAGAGGCTCCCAGCCTCATTGTCTGCTGGGGGTGAGGGACCACCAGCCCAGGGAGGCCCCCCAGAGGCCCCAGGCTTGACTCCCCTTCTCCTCCTTGGCCCCCTCCCTGGCCTGTTCTCCCCGCCACCCCCCCACTCCCCAGATGCATTCCTGTCCCGAACACATTTCGTTTCAAGGGCTTGGTGATTTCTTTGCAGGATTTGATTTGCCGCTCAGGCATTTCCTCGAGTGGCCCCTCAGTGTTTGCCCTCCTCCAGATGGCATCCAGATGCAAACCTCTCCCTCCCCGGCTCCGGCTCCGCAGCGAGGGGAATTGAATCCTGACCCCCACCTCACACCCACCTCCCTGCACCCTTGCCTTTGTTTCTTGGATCTG
Source organism: Avahi laniger (assembly GCA_963575035.1). Taxonomy (NCBI): domain Eukaryota; kingdom Metazoa; phylum Chordata; class Mammalia; order Primates; family Indriidae; genus Avahi; species Avahi laniger. Next base: position 14,505 of record CAUYSK010125307.1, on the reverse strand, counting down.
AGGTCAGGGCACGGACCAACACCTCTGCCTGGGCTCCTCCAAAGCAGAGCTTCTGCCTCCCTCCTTGGCCTTTGTTCAATCCAACAGGTAATTGCTCCAGAGCCAAAGCAAATGTCAGCACGATAGTGAGGGAGATAGGACGCAGGTCTGGCTCTGGGGAGAGGAAGAGCCGGTGTGTGACTGTGTTGAGGGAGCAAGTGCTGAGAGCCCACACCTCCAGCTGAGGTCCTTAGAGACGACCAAAGCCAGGTGAGGAAACCGAGGTCAACAGCTGACAGCCGTGCTGACAGAGACCAGTGTTTATGTGCTACAACAATGTAAAGATCAGCTCATTTAGTCCTGTGAGCTGGGCATGGTTATCCCCATTTTACAGATGAGAAAACTAGAGTGACCATTTATAAAATAATTTGTGTGCAAGGCATCACACAAAGAACAGCTGACTTAATCTTTGGGACATCTTGAGAGCTGGATATCATTGTCCCCATTTTATAGACAAGCTAACAGAGGCTCAGAGAGGTGTAGTGACTCATACAAGGCCGCATGGCTTCTCAAATGTCAGAGCATAGCTCCGAATCAAAGACTTCCAAATGCCCTGGGGCCTCCGGGGCCTCCTGTGTGCCCTGACTGCCTCAGCGGCAGGGCGAGACCTTTGGGAGCTGTCCCCAGAGCCCTGTCCTGGCACAGTGACCACCGCTCTGGTGGGAAACATCTTGTGGAGCCTGGGGAACAGTCCTGGGTAGGAATTCCTGCACTTGGGGAGCTGCATGGTTTCTCAGCGGCCAGGCTCCAGGCCTCCCAACTCTCTGTTGGTGCCGGACTCTTGACCCGGTGGCAGGACTAGCTCTTGGCCACCCAAGAGAGGTGGGTGACCTCTGCTCAAACCCTCTGCTTCCCCTTAAAAGTTAATATTTACACACTCTCTGCCATGCCCCTTTGATGCTGCCATGGATATCAAAGTGCTCCCTGGCCCCAGAGACACCCCAGGGCTCCCCAAATCCCTCTCAAACTCCAGGTGGGGCCCCTTGACCCTCAAGCCAGCTGGAGTGACAGGCTGGGCCCAGGTGGACCGTACTCTTCACTGTGCACAGTGAAGCTTCCTTGACAGAAAATGGGGCATTTGGCGCAGGCTCAAGGCTGCTGTGCAGGCGTTTCCTAGAACCACTGGGCATTGGACCCCACAGGCTTGTGATGAGCCAGGGCCAAGGGTCAGGCTCTCCCAGCCCTGTGCCTCCAGCAGCAGTGGGGATGGCCACAGTAGCACCTGCCTGGTAGTACCTGCTGGGCCTGAGGTGTGTGGGGGAAGCCATCTGGGTCCACAGGAGGAACAGCCTCCTGTCTGGCCTCCCCAGCCATAGAAAACAACAGAGCCAGCAAGCAGGGCAAGTTAAGGACAAGCCTGGGACTTCCACCTGCCTGCCTCTCCCCAGTGCCTCCTCCCAGGTGCCTCCCAGCATGCTAGGGGGTGGATGCCAGCACTGGCCAGCCTCCCTCCTCTCCCACTCCCTTCCCTCTGCCTGTCTTCCCTCCTTCCCTCGGAACTCTAAGTGAGCCCAGCTTTGCAGTAGAAGGGAGAGATCTGCAGGGAAGACCCCAGGCTGAGCTGGAGGGAGGAGCGTCCCTGCAGCCAACAGTCTGGAGGGGCTGGCCAGACCCGTGTCCTTGGGCTGGGGTCCTCAGGTGGGTGCTAATTTACTTTCTGAAGAATTCCTGCTGAAAGCATGTGGGTAAGTGTCTGAGAATTTTATTGGTGGCCAGAGGGAGAGGACACCGCCACCAGCTGCGTGTTGGTGGCCAGGTAGCCTGGGAAGAGACACTGGCCAGCATGCCAGGCAGGTTAATGTTTGACCTGGAGCCACGTGTTTTCCACTGGATATTTTTATCCTCTGTACCTGGCAGTGGGCAGCTGTGGGTGGAGGAGGGAGGGCGGGAGGTGCCTGGCTAGGGTCCCGCTGGGCAAGGCGCGCTGCAGAGGCCAGAGGGGCTGGCTTGGGGGTGAGGAGCAGGGGCGTGAAAAGAAGGAGCAGGGACCCCGGAGCAGCCGGCTCTCCACCTCTCCACCCCCGGCCACAGCCCTGTCCTACCCTGGGGCCGCCCCTGGCTCCCTTCTCTCCGGCAGGACTGGCAGCGGTGAGGGCGAGAAAAAGACGGGAGGAAGACACTTCCAGGGGTCCACAGTTTCTCAGGAGAGCTTAAAATGCCTCCATATGCCCCCGGATTATCCTCACTGGTAATGAGCCACTCTCAGGCCCTGGACACTGTAAGTCAGAGATTTCTCCCTTCTGGAGACGCCGTGGACTCATTCTGATGGCGAGAGTCAGTCATAGCAGACTGAGACACCCCCTGCCTCCATCCACTACGGCCACGCTGAAACCCCCCAGTCTAGGGGGGTAGGGGCTGTGTCTCAGCTCATCACAAGAGCTTTGTGTGTCTGCAAACAAGAGGCCTAAAACTGAATTTAAAATACCCACTGGGTCCATAGAGCTCTGGGCTTCCCAAGCCCTCACCATCTCTCTCTGTTTTCCTCCTTGGCAGTGGGGAGCCCGGCCTGAGCTGACTCTGCAAGGCTGTTTACAGCCCAGTGGCCAGAGTCCTCCTCACTCATGAGGAGGGCACAGGGGAGGGAGGCCCACCAAGGTCACGCAGCCCGGGGCCAGCCAATGCCATGGTGCCAGCCAAGCCAAGCCAGCTTTCTTCCTGTCCCCTCCACAGGTTCATATGGGCTTTGAAAGTGTGGAAGTGGGTCCATGGGCACGCCAGCTGACACTGCCAGATCACCCTTGGCCTCCCGGCCCCGACACTCACCAAAGCTGGGCCTGAAGCAGCCCCGGGTCCTTCTAAGGACTCCCTGAGGGTGTTGCGGGGCAGGATCGAGGCTGTCTGGGGATTGGCCAATGAGAGTGGCCAGGTTAGCAGAGATGGGGGTGGCGAGAAGAGCACAGATCTCCAGGGAGGGGTCCCAGTTCTCTCTCAGCCTCCCAGGATTGCCTTGAAAGTGGGTGCAGGAGCGGGGCTGGGGCACACCTCTTGGTCTGGACGAGAGCCCAGGCCGTCTCCAGCTGTGGTGACCAGTCCCCACTCCCAGCCTACCTTCCCACAGGTCTTTGCTCCTGCTGCACCCTAAACCCTGGCCTGCTCAACCTGCTCTCCCTGTCCTCGGCCCCCTTTCCACTCCCTAGAATGGGCCAGGCACTGGGCTAGGGCCGTTCACCCTCATGCCCTCCCTCACTCCTCAAAACAGCCTGGGTGGTGAATCACTTCATCCCCATTTTACAGATGAGAAAACTGAACAGAAGCATCATGAAACCATTACCCCAGGGTCATACAGCCAATCAGTGCCCTGGCTGGGATTAAACCTAAATGGGTCTGACTCCAAATCCAGCCAACAGAGCATGTCAGCCATGTATCCTGTGTGTCCTAAGTCCCGTGCTTCATGTCACCCCACTCCACCCCATCAGCCTGATCAGAGGGTTAAATGTAATCAGCTCCCACAATCCACCATCTCATATTTCTCACCCTCAGGAAGTTCTTCCTGGAGTCTAACCTCATGCTGTCTTTTACCCTGAAATCAGGGAAGGTGGAACAGAGATGGTCCCCCAACTCTGCCCCATGCCCTGTTTTTGTGTCCCATGAGACTGTGGCATTTCTCCGTGACTCTGGAGGATGAGTTGCTCCTGGCTGCTGAACTGAGGGAGGAGGGAACTCTGGCCTTGTGTTGGGAGATGCAGGTGTTCTCTCGGGCCACCTCGGAGAGGAGACTTGGCCCCTGCCTTCAGACCCTACCGTTTCCTACTGAGTCCAGGATAGGTGAGGAGTGAGGAGTCAAAATAAAGGTGGGGACTTTGGAGACCCTCAGAAGGTTCTTGGCTTCCGATGCTGTTGGATTCTTTGGGACGATTTGAGGCTATGCCCCTGGGGGCACCCAGAAATCCTGGGGTCTGGAAATCCCCACAGGGCCCCCACACACCTACTGCCCTCAGGCCTTTACCTGTGGAAGGAGCTGAGGGGAAGGACACAGGCTTGCACCAATTTCCTGAAATCGAGCTCAGTTCCTCATCTGGGTGAAAAGGAAGGGGAATTCCGAAGGCCCTGCTCAGGGCCCCGGCATCGAACCCAGATCTTCCATTTCTTAGAAGCCCGCTGCTTCTGGTGGAGTCCTGACATCTGGCTTCATGGCTGAGTTTGGCAGATGGGGCGAGCAAACTCCAGTGTTTGGAGAGGGGCTTGAGGAGACGCCGTACGGCTCCTACAGCTCCCTGGCCCGGGAGATTGGAACTTGACCCTGAGCCCATCAAAGCTGCTCTCTCCGGTTGCTTTGCCCTGCCTCTCGCAGCCCACCCCTTCTCGGGAAGGGTGACAGTCCCATCGCCACGGTGGGGAGAGAAGCAGCCTGAGTTGGGCTGTCCACTGGGGCATCTCCTGTCCTTGAACTCCTCCAGGCTTTCCCTGTCTCCTGCACTCTAGTGCGGGGTCAATGAACACCGCTTTCTCAGTCTGGGGCTGGGGCCCAGGAGGGATTCAGAACAGCAGCCGACTGAGGCCCTGCCCTCAAGATGCTGCTGTCCGGTGGGGGACACAGTCACGCCATGGGTTACAGCTAAGGAGAGCAATAGTAACAGCTCGGGGGCCTGAGCACTTCCGAAATGGGGCACTTCATGTATGTTAACGCATTTAATCTGGTAACCACTCTGGGAAATTGGTACTATCATACCTACATTCTACAGATGAGGAAGTTGAGGCCCAGAGCAGCTGAGTAACTGGCCCAAGGTCTTCCAGGTAGGAAACAGCAGAAGCAGGACCGGAACCCAGGTGGTCTGTCCCAGAGCCTGAGCTCTTGCCCTCTACACCTGTGTGGCCCAATACAGTGGCCACTAAAAAGCACGTGGCTATTTCACTCTGAATTCATTCAAACTAACTGCAATCACAATTCCGTCCCTCAAATGCGCTAGCCACCTTTAAGTGCGCGTTTGATGCGGAACACACAGAGAAAGGTTCAGGGAGACTGCACCACTTTCTAACATCTTTCCCCTGTTGCACCCTAATGGGCACTGAGAGGATGTGCTCATATACCCTGCGTGGCAGGACATCACCTCAAAGAGCTCAAGCTCCACATGTAGCTAGCGGCGGTCACTTTGGACCGTTCAGATATTTACCATCTCCATCATTGCGGAAACTTCTACGAGGCAATGCTGATCTCCACTCTACTGCCTCTGACAGAGCGACAGAAAATCATCCTTCAGCTGGTAGACTAAAATAAGAACTAACAATAATGATAACAACAGCTAGAGTTTACCGAGAGCTCCCTCCATGCCAGGCGCAGTGCCAAACCCATAATCCTTACCCAATCCTGGGTTCAGGAAGGTAACCCAGGGTCACAGCAGCCGGGAAGTGAATCCAGGTCTGCCTGGTCCCAGAGTCCAGTCCACTCTCCATTCCCCTCCTACTCCACCCCCGCGGCCAGAGTTTATAGTCCCTGGGGGAAGGAGGGGAAGGCAAGTGCACGACATTTCACAAGACCAAGGATTAAATAAATCAGCACATAATTAACATCATCACATTTCCCCAAGCCCGCTGACCAGAACATTGCGTTAATGAGGTCGAGGTCTTGATTTTGAGCACTGTGAGCATCACATCACTTCGCTTCACGGGAGAAAGCTGCGATCCCTGCCCTGAGGGCGGCCCCCAGTATTGGGGCTAGGAGGCAGGAAGAGCGTGGACGGCACAGCACAGCCTGCAGCCGCCTAGCAGAAGCTCATCGCAGGGCTGGGCTGGCCGCCAAGAAGAGTCCTATTAAATGCTAGTGCGTATGCATCTTCTGGATAATTGGGAATCTAGAAAGGAGGATGGAGTTTGCAGACAGCAAAGCCTGGGTTTGAAGAAAAGATGTGGCAGAAGATAGAACAGAGCTTCTGAGACGTTCTTCCTTTTAGTAGGGTAAAAGTTTTCAGGGAACATTCTGGAGACACACAGGGGTTTTTGAAGGCTTGGCTTGAGTGGCGAGATCTGCCTTTCATATCATGTAAGGACTGTTCTATGGCTGGGAAAGTTAGACCAATTATATGTCAACCCCCACGTGGCATCTGGGGAGATAAGACCCAGGGAGTGGGGAGAGCGGATGGCTCAGGGGAGAGCAGGACCTCCTCCAGGACAGGCCTGAGGAATGTATGAGATAATGTAGGTATGGAGCCTAGCCTGGGGCCAGGCACATGGTGGGTCTCAGTAAACATTCGTTCATGAAATTATCTCTCTCCTTTAAGCAGCTTTTTTCTGGACCAGCATACCACCAAGTTTGGGGGACTTTGATTATGGAAGCATTATGCCAAAGGCATGACAGTGGCTGGCCGTGTGAGTCAGGATAGACCCTGCTGTGCTGCAATGACAAATTAACCCTGTAATCTCAGGGGACTAACACCGAAGGTTCATTTCTTGCTTGCACTATTTGGCCAAGGCACATTGCCAGGGGCTCTGCTCCACGTAGCTGCTTAGGGACCCTGGATGTTGGTTACACCAAATTTCAACAAATGTCTTCTACGGCTGCTGCTGCAGGGGCAGAAAGAGCAGGAGGGCTATGCACTGGCTTTTAAACACGTTGGCCCAGAAGTGCCAGACAGCACTTCCACTCACAGCCATTACTAGTCCTGTGGTCCCGCCCCATAGTGAGGGGCCCGGGAAGTGGCAGAGCATGCAGGTATTTGGTGAGTACTAAATGTCTCTCCCACTTCCCCTCTCAAAACCCCATTTTCTTCTCCTCGAAAGGGACTATTAGAATGGTTAAAATCAAAAAAATTGAAAATATCAGTTCCTGGTGAGGATACAGAGCAACAGGAACTCTCATTCGTTGTTGGTGGGAATGAACTCATTCACTACAAAATGGTATGGCCACTTTGGAAGACAGTCTGGCAGTTTCTTACAAAACTAAATACAGTCTTCCCATATGATCCAACAATTGCACTCCTAGGTATCTATTCAACTTATTGTAAAACTTATGTCCACACTAAAACCAGCATATGTATATTTATAAAAACAATTTATTGAGAAATGCCAAAAGTAACCAAGATGTACTTTAAAAGGTGAATGGATAAACAAACGTGGTTCATTCACAAAAGGTAATAATACTATGCAGAAATAAAAAGGAATGAGCTATCAAGACACACAAAAACATGGGTGAATCTTAAATGTATATTGCTAAGTGAAAGAAGCCAGTCTGAAAAGGCTACATACTATATGGTTCTGTTTATATAATATTATGGAAAAGGTAAAACTATAGAGACAGTAAACAGGTCAGCGGTTGCTAGAGGTTTGGGGAAGGTAGAAGCTGAATCGGTGGAGCACAGAGAACTGTTTAGGATGGTGACACTATTCTGTATGACACTGTAATGGTGAACATGTGATACTGCGATAGTCAAACCCATAAATGTTAGAACACGAAGAGGCGACCTTAATATAGGCAGATTTTAAAAAGTCATTTAGGAGGTTGGGAGATGGCAGGATGGAATGCAGAATGTGACAAAAGAACCTAGGTACATTACAAAAGTACAGAACAACCTCGCTGAAGGGGATGGGAGGGGCAGGCGCCGATGTGAGCAGTTTTGGAAATGAGTGAAGTCTGTAAGACTAAGGCAACTGGAACTGCGCCTACGCACTGCACTCTAGCTGATAAAGTCGCTTCCCATTTTTTTTTTAAAGTTATTAATATTTGAAATCAAGTTGAATGAATAATGTTATAGATCAAATGGGGTTAAAAAAGTTTTATTCTGATATGATGAGTTTAATTGATTTTAAAAGTGCTTGTGACTAAAACTCGGAAAAAGCAGGGCAAGAATGTTCTGGCAAACTAATGCTTGTGGAGATGGAGTACTTTAGGGCAGGTCCACCATGGCAGAAGCTGCTGGAAGGAAGGGAATGGTACAGGGATGAAGTGCAGGGATGAAGATTTGTTTTTTTTTGTTTGTTTTGTTTTTGTTTTTTTGCCTCTTCCATTTTGCACTTATTGACATAAATAAATTAAATACTAAAAAAAAAAAGCAAGAACATAGGATGGTCCAGGTGATGTCTAAAAAAAATGAACAAAAATTCACTGAACAAAGCAGCATGATTAGAATAGTTGCTCCCCTCTCAGGTGACCTCTTAGAATGATAACCTCACTCATGTGCTTAAGGTCTGGTGTTCTCTAATAAAAGCCCCACAAAACCACCTGATCCCTTTCTGACCCCACCTAATAGAGGACATATTGCTCTTATACCTTGGGGGGTGCAGTCTAGCAGGCAAGGTGGTGCAGTGAACAGAACATGCATGTCAGAATCCCCAGCACAGCCACCAGCTGTGTGACCCTGGGAGATAACACAACCTCTGTCGGCCTTGGTCTCCTCGTCACTGTAACAGGCCCAAAATTCCCACTTACCACGTGGCGGTGGGACAGTGGAGAGAATGTATCTGGGCTAACAAGCCCAGAGTCAGGTGTGGCGAAGGCCTTCCGTTAATGGCGGTGACTGTTAGCTGAGGAGCTGGGGACACAAGCAGGTCACTCAGGGTGGCCTGAATTGGTCCACGTGGGCAACGGGAGAGAGGAGGCCTTGCTGGCTGAGCCGCTCAGGAAGGCCTGTCCTGCAGGTGCTCAGTGCATGGCTGGGAAAGAAAGGGCGAGGGCACACTCCAGGTGCAGGAACTGTTGGAGCAACACGTAGCGGGCTGGAGGGGAGGCCCTGGGAGCAGGGGAGGAGACAGAGGCCTGGAAGGGCCCGAGAGAAGGTGCGGAGGTGGGCAGGGCCTCCATGCCCTGACAGTAAATTCTTCTAGTGTTTGTCAGCCTTGGTGACCTTTTTGGTGACCCTCGTACTCTTTAAAAATTAAACAGTAGGTGATGGCACTTCTGGAGGAAGAAAATAGACCAAAGCTAGAACCTGTGCCAGGGACAGAGAAAGGCCCCGCACTGACAGGAGTCCAGGTGGGTACACTATTGCTTTGGGGGGCCTGCATAGCCACGGCCACCCTGTAGTTTTCGCCCTACTGGAGTCTGCTTGAGGCCTTGACCTTCAGGTGGTCCAGACCACCCTCACAAAGGGGGAGGGCTCCCGGGACTCAGAGACGGTTCCTCCCATCCTGGACTGGGCAGGAGAGGGCAGGGGAGCTGGGGCCAGAAGCTGCGTCTGTCCTTAGACCTAAGGCTCCTGAGGCAGGTTCTCCGCATCAACGGGGAGCTCCTCGGGGCAGGGTTGAGTCTTCTGCCTCCGTTTTGTGCTAAGGGTCCCACGCGGAGATCTGCCCCAGTGCACCCTTGGGATGTGGCGGCAACAGCTCCCCCTTGCTTAAAAAAGTGTCCTCCACAAACCATGCCAGAGAACAAGGACCAAAATAAAAACAAGGAGGGGATTTTGTTGTTCTACTTGACATAATTTCAAAACACATTTTTCTGGCCTGCGAGAAGATGCTTCCTTTGGGCTGACACTGGGCCCTTGGGTTGGGTGGCAGCAGGAAGGTGCCAAGGATCTAGCTCTTGCCAAACTAAATCCGTCTCCTAACCCTTGTGGCCAGCAGAGCTGAGGCGGGCCGACCACCCCCACATGGCAGGGTTTTCCTGGGGCCGCCAGGCTGCGGCCATCGTAAATAGTTTAACTGTGTTTACGTAGCAGTAACATGCGTGTTACCTTTCACAGCGACCGCATTCCAGAGGGCAATCTCGGGTGATTTACCTCGCCCCGCGTGGCGGCCAGTCCCTGCAGTGGGTGGGTGGCCTCTGGGGCCCAACTCTGCTGTCCCAGGAGGGCTGTTTCTAAAGAGCTGCCTGGCGCTAGAGACGTTACACCCCACCTTGCCACTACGTGTGTGTTCCGAAGCTGGGCCTTTCTCAGCAGACTCCTCAGGGCCCTCTGAGGAGGCTGAAGGGAGCTGTTGGGGTCAGGGTGCTCCCTCCCCAACCCTTCTGGCCTCTCAGTGTTTGGAACTTGCCCGTCATGTTTACGGTGACGGATGGATGCGGCTCCAGCTCTGCTCTCAGCACTGCTGTCCGTGGTGGCAGCAGTCTCTGGCCACGATAAAATAACAGCCAACCTTTGTGGAGCTGTTACTAGGCACCAGGCATCATTTTTTGTGCCTTATAAAGGAAGTACTGTCATGAGCCCCTTTTATAGACAACAAAACTGAGGCATGGTGAGTTCACATAAGTTGCCCAAGGACACACTGTGAGTGAGGGGCAGGCCCAGACTTACTCAGCAGCCTGCACGCCCAACACTGCAGCTCTGGCCCCTGGAAGGGGCAGGACAACCAGCTGGTAGGCAGAGTCAGGAAGCAGACGATTGCTGGCATCTGGGGCACACTCCCACATACATGTGCCCCTGTGCATGCAGGCACGCCACACACACACATGAGCACATGCATACGTGTATATGTACCTCCCCTATCCACGAGTCCACCCCATGCGTGTACATTCCCCATGCACGCATTTCCATACCGACACACACACCAGGACTCTTGTGTGGATGGAACATGTCCCACCACTTTGCTAACCAGGAGCACACTGCATTTCCTTTCCTTGGCCCCCAGGCTTGGTGTCAGCCCTAGGACAAGCAAGGCAGAAGGGAATGTGCTCTCATTATTACACGTGATCATTCAGCCAAGATTTCCTGAGTGCCCACAGCATGCGGGGCCTTATGCTGGGTACTGCAGTGGGAGACGCAAACCGTGGCTCCGCCCAGCCCCTTGGGTGCATCACGTGCAGGGCAGAGGAGGCCGTGAGCCGGTCAACACAGTCACCCCATTGCCGGGAGGCAGCCTGGGGATGCAGGCTCCCAGTTCCTCTCTGAGGGTGGCGTACCTGCCTCTGGAGGCCAGGTTCTGGGTACCTGCCGGAACCCAGGCTCTGCTGCAGCTTTGAGGTCCCGGGGTGGTCCAGCAGGGATTCTGTATACCTTTGGCAGGGCCCAGGCCCCTTCCCCAAAGTATTCATGGTGGAAGCAGCGGCACAGTGTCCCTGGACAGCCAGGCGGGCATGAGTCACCAGGCAGGCCCAGCCCCGATGCCTGCGCACCTACCCCCGCAGCAGCGTGCTGGCCTGGCTTGGTCCACACGGCCTGCGCAAAGGTCTGAATCTTCCACAGTGTGAACCTTCCTGGAGTCCAGTCCCTGTGGCAGCCCTGCCAGGCCCCATGCCGTGGGTTACAGGGACCTCACCCAGGCAATGAGGGGCCAGACATTTTATATGGTGGCATCTACTACCCAAGTGCTGTGCCGAGAACCCCTAAGCTGGGAGCCGGGCTAAGGACCCACTGGTCAGAATCAGCTTTGTGGACATGAAACATGAGGGCCCACGCTGTGTTTGGTTTAATACTCCGCTGTTGAAGTTCTTAATAGTTTTTGAACAAGGGCCCTGCAAATTACGTAGCTGGCTCCGTCACGGGCTGAGGCTTTCTGTGGGTGAATTGGCACCGCCCTCCCCCACCCCACTTCCTGCCGCTCCTGCACACCCCTCAGCTGCCTGCCGCTGCCAGCTCGGCCTCCTGCCCTGGCTGGCCCAGACCACTGAGCTGTGGGCGGCTGCGGTTTCTCGGCGCCCACAGCGTAGCCGCAGCGTTTGAAGATGCACTTCGGTGGTGTCCCCAGACTGTGTTCCCTCTGTCGCCCAGCCTGCGGTCGCCCGCCTACTATTGCCAGGGCATGAGGAGCCCGGGAAGGGGGGCCTTCAACCCATACTCGGCTTCAGGCTTAGAGCCCATGTATATATAGCTGCTCTGCCCAGCCCCACCCTAACGCATACCAGCTCTAAGTTCTCCGAGCCTCAGTTATCCCAGCTGTAAAATGGGGATTAAGAAATCCTCCCTACAGCATTGGTAGGAGGATTCCTGGTAAGATATGGGAAGCACTTGGTAACAAGCCCAGCACAGAGCCAAGTCAGCAAAGAATAGTGCCTACCGAAGCCGCTCACAGTCTGGCAGGGGTTGGGGGGGTGAAGGGGGTACAGGCAGAAGTGTAAGAAGATTGACTGGAATGCAGACAGAAGATTAGAGAAAATGCCCCAAATGGGGAAACTGAGGCCCAGGGAGCGGATGTGACTTGCTTACATTAGGACTCAGGAGTCTTGTCCCTCTGCTCACCAGACACCCCCCACACAAGCACTGTCCTGTCCTCGGTTGTGCAGGAGGGACACCCGTTGTGCCACTCAGCACCGTGTGCTGTGTTAACCGGTCCAGGCGCAGTCTTCATGGCATGAGTGGAGTCTTCCTGATAGGGTATGGTACCCACTATTTGCACATCATGCATGCTTCTTCCCCTCCCTTCAATCATTGTATTAATTAAGCACCTCCTGTGTACACAACACCTGCAAAGCCTCAGTGACCTTCCTTGGGACACACCACAGCAGCCTCCAGGGAACAATCCCAAGACAGCTGCCTGCCCTTTGCCTCCCTGGAGCAGTGACAAAGAGGCCAGTGTCACTCCACTTCCAAGCCTGATGGTCCTGGGCACCACTGAGCAGATCTGAGGAAAGGGACAATGGCCGCAGGCCCTCCCTGCTTGTCACCCCTCCCACTTCTCAGACCCTCCTCTGCCCAACTCTTGGGGCCACCTGTCTTCCCGGGGCCCAGCCCACTCTGGACAAGTGCCGGTGAGGACAGCAGAACATGGAAACGGGCGAAGGGAAAACAGAAAGTTGAAACGAGGGCCCGATGCTAAAGGGAGGTCTTGGGCAGCCACTACCGGAGTTTGAGCAGGGTGGTGGCATGACTAGCTCCATCTTTAAAAGCTCACTTGGCCGTGACGTGGAGAAGGGGTTGCGGGGACAGCAGTGGACACAGGAAGGGCTGATAAGAAGTAACTGCAACAGTCCAGACACCTGCCTCCAGGAGCCGGGACGCCGTGGCTGGGGGGGAGGCCTCAGATGAAGTTTGGAGACAGAGCTGCTGCCCTCTGCCTGCCGCGCCCCCCTCCGGCCTGCGAGCATCCGTCTCTCCTCCGTGGATTCCTTGTCCAGCCTGTGGTCCTGGGACTCTGATTTATTCATCCTGGGAACCAGTCAGTGAGTCTCATGTCTGCCCCAGGCCGCAAAATAGATTATTTTTTTTATTAGCTGTCCCTTGTTAACTCATAATTGCAATCATGTAACATTTAATAGAGGCACAAAGCGATCCCCATCACTGCTCCACAATTCATTCATTAGCTAACAAGACTGCGCAGCTCATAAAAAAAGGGCCATTAAAAAAATTCTGGGGAAATGGAAAGCAGGAGGTGATGCAAGCCCTGGTTAACAAAGGCGAAGGCTGGGGGAGGCGTGAGCGGGTGTGAGCGGAATAACCCAGCCCTGATAAGCCACAAAGCAGCGCCGGCTGCTCCCTCCTCCCTCCGCCGCCTGAGTCAGAGAAGCCAGGATGTGTTCAAAATCGAGCAATGTAATTAGCAGGTTGCATCATGCCCCTCGATTATAAATTACAATGGCTACAAAGAGGGTGGATGGAGGAGCAGGGATTAGGAGGGGTAACCCGATCCCGATGCCAATGCCGGGGAAGGGGGACAGAGAGCCCAGAAGCTGCCACCCGCCACTCAGGGACCCTAGTAGCCTCAGCCTGGAGCAGCGACAAGGCCTGCTCAATACCTGCTTTGTGTCGCCTGGGATAATGATTTACAAACTCCAGGAATCAGGAGGTGTGAAAAGAAGATGGCCCCCTTAACCCAGCCATTGTCTCCGGCTGGAATGTCCCGCAGCTCCACCCCCCTGGAGCACCTGTGCACACAGATGCTTTGAGGATGTGGAGTGAGGAGCCCCCACGGAGGGGAGTCCTGATAAGATCTGAAGGGGCTGAGTCAGGGGTGACTGAGACTCAGCAAACAGGGATGGCCCCGAGTGATGTGCTGTGACTTCTCTCTGAGGCAGAGTGGGGGTAGGGGAGCACGCAGCTCAGGGCTGAAGACAGGAGCTCTCTCCTGGGGCGAGGACCTGAGTCCATCCCAGACTTTGCCACCAGTTGGCTGTAGGAGCCTGGGCAAGCCATTTCTCTCTTTGGGCCTCAGTTTCTCACTATAACCCACCGTCAGGCTACATGACCAGAGTAAGTCATTTTCCATCCCTGTGCCTCAGTTTCCCCACCAGGCCTTGCCACAACTGGCTGTGTGACCCAAGACAAGCTACCCACCAGCCCCCTACCCCCAGTTTCTCCACTGACAAGGAGACAGGTGACATTCTTTAAAGTCCAGCTTGGACCTTCTCTGGGTCTAAGGTGAACTGTGTTTTTCCAAAAACTAACCAACTAACCAGCTAACCTGGTACCTTGGAGACCAGGGAAATGGGGCTGGCAGCCCTGCCGTCTGGCCACCTGCATGAATCAGAGCCCAGGGAGGCAAGGGAAGGTCAGCCTCAGGCAAATCGAGGTGCTGGTGGCACCACTCCCCCTGAGCCCACATAGACACACCCTTTACTTTTTCCTGGTGGAAGATTTGGCCTTTCAGACTGGCCTTTGCAAACAGCCTTCACACCACAATATTTTCTTAGCGGGCCTATTCTTGTGCACAGGAAATAATCCCATT